>JAPMAE010000537.1:1544-11898 GCA_036584705.1 Rhyacophila sp. 25_7 | reverse complement strand
GAGCCGAGGGTTTAGGGCTCGAATCCCATAGGTGACGAAAATTGGACAGGTTTTTTCATGTGCATTTGAAACCAGGACATGGACCAAATTGGTTACACTAATAAGATATGGTTAAAAGAAGAGTATAGCATTAATGCCAGTTGGCGTTGTTTGTTAAACAAATATACTTTTACAAATTCACTTTAAATAATACTATTGTTATAAACTCGTATGAGCGACAAATAAAAACATTGAGTATAGACGTGTCTTTGGTATTTAGACATAATTTTCAAATTGTTTATTAACTTGTGTTCCGATACAAAAATCACCTCGATACTGTCACAACCCACGGCCACAGCCGAGTATCGAGCATTCTCGCCGTCGCGTCCCGACGTCTCCAGCCGGGGGCGTCGTTTTCCGTTGCGTGCGCGTGCGCGGAAATCTGACCGATTTCGCCGAACGCCGGGTATTGGCATGGGGAATTTTTCGCAGGATACGGGCGAACGGCGAAGAGAAATTGAAACATCTTTTTTATGATTCCCGAATGGATAACTGTTGAAGGGCGGCGTATTATTTTACTGCTCGCCTATTCTGCCCGAAGAAGGTCTCCCCGGGCCACGGTTAATTTGTCGTGTAGTTTTCGATGCTGGACGAAGTTATTGTGTCGTCATTTTTTTTTTTATTGAAATATAATTTGCTAATTTCGGCTAATTCTTTACTAGTTTATCGGCATTATCATTTTTGGTGGTATATTAGAATAATGTGAGTACTGAAATAGTGCAACATTTTATGCGTATTTAACTCATTTTTTTTAGTTGTCTTACTAATGAACTGGGCGATCGATATGCGTTATTAAATAAACATAACTCAAAACATTTTAAGCTAAAGTTTATTTAAACTATTACATATGCCAACGTGTTTGTGATATAGGCGCCATTTTTAATTAATCGTTTTTTTAAATATATTTTTTTAAATTATCAAACCCCTCAATAACTGTTAAAATGTACCTCATGCTGAAAATCGATTGATTTTATGTATAATATATATAACAGGACATCTATTATTTTAAAGCGAAAATATGAAATTTTATACATGCTTTTATAAGAAAAAATATATATTTAGTCATTTATTTTCAGTTTTTGTGCGATAAATATTTTTTTCCCGTGATTATTCAACGGCAAAATGCTCGCCTGCCAATTATTTACACACCTGACATGAATCTTTCGTAGCATAGAAACTATTCATTCTGTCTTAACCCATTGATTAGTGAGTTAATTTTTTCGAACACAAATCCTGGGAGCCAGCTTCTTTTGCACATCGTCATTTTTTTCAATTCAATCTGATTCTTGAGTGTTTATATAATTACCTGGTGTGTCTGCTCCCATTTCATTATGAAAAGAACACTGACAAATATGAAACCATGGTACTGATATCTGACATTTATGTGTTTCTGTATCAACGGAACACTCGTGAGAAATAAATGAATCCAATAGGCCTGATTTATATGATATTTTATGAATTTTTGTGAACAGGGCAATCTTTTGTTTATTTACAATATTCACAATTATGTTAAGAGCATAAGAGAATTCTTCAATGCTTCTTCAACTTTTTTTTTATGAATTTTTTTTTCTATCCTAAAATATATGATATAATTGTTATGCCTTCTACATTTCATTGGTTGCTATGTAATATGTAAAAAAAAGAATGACATTTTATTGGAAAATAAAAAAATGGCTTTGAAAATAAGGCGTCTGGGCATATATGTACGACCATACTAATCAAAGGTTTAAGACGAATGTTATTAAACCTAATTTTACCATTAACAAAGAATGTGAAGCCTGGTTAGCCTGTAATATAATATACGCAGATGAATATATCTTGCAAACATCATTACAGTGATGAATGTCTCCATGATTCTTTGCTCAACCAGAACCTGCCCTGATAAATATCAGTTACAATCCCACCCGTCAGATGCGTCTGTAGTCGGCGCTTTTTATTTTTCTTTATCTGTGGAACAAGGAGGGAGGGTTGCGTATTGTCACTGGAAGAATAATAAATGCCTTCTGCTTTTACGTCATGCCGCTCGGATAAAAAAAATCGGTTCGGTACCGAATTCCCCCGCTGTTGATTTGCACGTTTGCTCTCAAGCATATACATATTTTAGTAAATTCATCTCATATTGAAATTGATGTTTTGTTACTTTAATATTTAGTATGATGTGTGGTTTGTAAAACCGGTGTAACAAACATTTACAATTAATAATATTGACCTCTGAAGATGTCAGTATTATGCAGTCGAGTATTAGTGGTGACCTCATAATCCACTAGTCACCAAGCGACCTTCTCAGCGTATCAATGCAAAACATATTCGTTATATAATACATATTGAAATATTTGTTTATGAAAAACTGTTAGCTCTCACATTATATTCGTAAAAATCCCACGAATGTGACTGCGCATAACTGTAGTTGCGTATACTGACGGGTCAGTGTTGGGTCCCCAAAACTGTCAACACTTATAGGACGTCAGTATGCTCGGATAATTATATGTAGCTCTCTGATTTATAGGCGCGATGCAGAAACACGTATCAATAAGTCATCTGAATGATTTTATATGTTTCACGTTGTTTACTTTATTATTTGCCAATGGGTTGGTTCGAATATTGTATCTTACGCAAGCAAATTTATTTGCAAATGAGTTATTTTCAACGTTTTAAAATTATTTTAGCGGATTTTTTTCATAATATATTATAAATATGTTAGTTAGTAGTATTTTTAGTAGAATTATTGAAAAAAAAGAACCGAACTTAATAGTGCACGTTTTTAAAATGTTATTACTCGCAGTTATAACGTAACACGTCTCGTATCTATAGATCATTTTTTTATTAAACATTTTATAAATATATCTATATATTTACTTGCGAAAAACGTTCGCCGTCACTGCACTAAAATGTGCATAATTTTTACTTTTTCAAAACCTGCTGCTTGAAAGTATACCTTCTTATTAACAGCATCCGCTTAACCGAAGCAAGTTAAGACAGGTTAGAACGTAGTTTGCTAGACAAATTTGAATATTTTGCATGGTTTTAAATGTAGAAAGTTAAAGTTTTTAAAAGATATATAAGGTTCTATTATTGGTTAAAAATTCTCACCTGCCCGTTTGTGACATTACGTCTGGCGTAGAAAGGTTACATTTAATATGCCTTATAAAATAGTGACATAGTCGTTTTCTTATTTAGTTTACATACTGTCTGTAAAAACATCTGTAATTGGCCTTGCCTGGATTTTCCTCTTTTCATACAAAATTTTCTCCCTTATTTGCTATACGGGTGAAAATGACGAATGTGTTGTTATTTTATCAGATTTTCTCATGTTTGCTTTGTTATATGTGTTGTTATTGTTTATTTATGTTGTATTAAAAAAGACACATGCGGATTTATAAGCATGTTTATTTTACAAAAATCATGTTATACGAAACTACTCGTACTATATTCAAACACTGCATGTTCTTGAAAAAAATAGCTGAAAAATTCTAATAAATGTTTCACCTGCTCCATGTAAGTCATAAGTCTATGAAAATAAGAAGTTCTCAACGTGGCCAAGCTGTGTTTCACTCTACCATTCTTTGAATATGTATTTCTCTCGAAAAACTTATATCTAAAGCTATTTTTATGTACATTGGAATCTCCCGGGTTTCAATCTGGCATTTACTCGTATATGTCAAATCTCGTTATAACGAATTCAAAAGTAACAAAAATTTGTCTAAATATTTTTTCCTATAGAACCGGACAAAACGACCGTACACAATGAACGAAACCAAATCTTGTTTTAACGAAGTAAATATTATATATCAACATAAGGATATGTTTCGCACGCTTTCAAACACTCGTATATTATGGGAGGACAACTTTTGCACGTTTGTAAAATTTTTCCTTTATTCAATATAACTAAATTTTACCCAAGTACTTTTCTCGTCAAATCAAGGTTGATATAACGGGATTCAACCTGTAATGTCGGCATATATTCTATTTGATTCCATTTCACTGTTGTTTCATGACCGAATTCGGGTTTGCCTTCCAGCTGCGTCAGCTTCGTTTGAGAGTTGGGGACAGGTTTTGAGGTACCAGTACACCCAACCGCGATTATGCGCAGTCGCCTTCCTGACACTTGTACAATTAAAACATCCCCGCCCCACATATAATTTTAAACCTGTCCGTGGCGGAGCCGCATGGGACAGTATCATCGTGTACCTCAGTGCATAAACTAATTTGAACGAAGAAATAAATAATGAACAGTTGCTTTGTCATCTAACCCTCTGTGATATGAAGTGGCGTGTTCATCCGGTGTGCTGACGACCCAATCAAACCGGCCGTCCGTTGGTGACAATATTGCATATGAGATAAAACGCACCACACTAAGCATCTGTGAGTTTCTCCATATATCGGTTGAAAGTGAAATTAAGCTAAAAATAACTTCATAGCTATTAGAAAGTTCGCGGCGTCATACGGTGAGCGGGATGTAATTTTTGTCTCATGTTTCAAATTGCTACCATAGTAACTAAATAACAGCTAGGTGTTTTCTCAATTTTCTTCATTAGCCTGTCCAGAGTATGGACGCGCTCATGCGTCCGTTCAAAATTTCCTTTGAAGTAGTGTGTACGTATATGTACGTCAAGCACCAAGCAATAAATACTCTTATATATTATTTATGTATGAAATAAACATTATATGACAATAATATTGCATATATTTAATAAAATTCAAATTTAAAGCTAGATTAATGAAATACTTTCACCCAATAGTGCAATCGTAATTTAAAAATTCACTCCCAGGAGATGTTAACTAGTAACTTCGTCATACGCGCAAATTGAAAATTATATTAAAAAATTTAAAAGATGCAGATATTTTCACATATTGGTTTGTCAGTCGGGTGTATTTATAACATGAGAAGGAATATAATTAGTTAATGGAGGCTTTCATATTATATTACAACATAACACAGATCCCCGGTATAAATTATTACATGGCTCACGATTTATCACCGAGAAGTATATTTTTCATGTTATTATCGATGAGAGTTTCCGTGGAGTAAACAAACGGTCGCAAATCGGCAAGCTCGTAAATCTTCAGGAAGCATTATTTTAAATTTACACGTTCCTAAATTCGCTTGCACTAAAGTCGATTGAATTTTCAATTGCGTTTAAGGAAAACTCGAAGATGGCTGGTTCCATAATATTCGTATTTATTGCTTTTCATACAATATAAATAGCGAACAGTGTACAGAAAAACCTCGATATAATAGACTAATGTGGGTGAGATAGTGTCCGTTAGAGCCGACAGTCCGTTATATAATGCGAGGTTTTCCGATTTTTTTTTATTAAGAAATTCGACGTTTTCTGGCATTAATGCGCCCACGTCACATATTAATGCAAATTTGTTTATTTTGTCTTTGTTGTTTTTAATGTCCAAAGTTTGTTTTCTTATGCCGTATTGCTCGCATATTCGAGACACGGTCATCCCAGACTCCCAACTTTTGTACGACTTCTATCTAGTCTTTCATTTAACTTTAAATTAATTCTTTTTCGCTTGTCCATATTATAAGGGTAGGATTACGACGATGTGTTTGAATGTATGTAGTTTAAATTTTAAACTTATTGAAAGGAGTAATAAATGCATCTATTCACTTCGAGTAAAAAAAATCAACCAGCATCAAGCAGGATGGTATTCTGACTCTAATTTAAGTGTGAAAAGTATGACAGTTGGATTAAATATGTCTAATATTAAAAGAATGTTTTTAACAATTTTCACATTTGACCAGATATGTTATCCTTTATATTCGAAGTCCATTATATCAAAGTCCGTTGTATCAAGGTTTTACTGTATAATTTAGTTAAGCAAACCGTTTTTCTTTCCTTTTTCCGAATTCTTTTTCCAAATTAAAGTTGTGAGTTTGATTCTCGTATTTGGTATGTTTTTCTTGTTCACAATACACGTACATATTCATTGAGTGAATTTAATAGTCAACACATATTCGTAAAAACTTTGTTTAGAACAGTTTATTTGCTGTAGAGATTGACACTTTTAACTTAAGGCAAAAATGTGCTTTCAACCACTTTATAACTTGGCTCCCGTAAATTGTCTGTCAAGCATACCCATCGTTTTCCAATAAATATGTCACTACTTTCACGTACTCGTACATAATATATTTTAAGCGAATAACTCCTACTTTTAACACTAGGCGTGACATAGACTCGACTACGTCAAAGCTTCATAATATTAATCTTCGCCGCGTCGCTTGTGCGCTGAAATGAGCTTTCCATGCCTGTTTTTCCTCACAATGGCGCTGTATATTAACTGTCACGTCACATAATAAGACCGCGCTGAACCCAATTCAGACCAATTAAAATGGACAATGGTATCCTTAATAACGATATTGTCTGACCGGTGTATTGTTTTGTTTTCCATTACATTATGTTAATATAGACTGTGGCATAACATGGCAGGTGACACCCACATGTACCTCGTCTCTTGAACTATAAACTCATCCAAATGTACACAGTGTTTCTTCAAATATACGAGTATTTGTCATAGATTGACATTCAATTATTTGGACGCCACGCGCGTTTAAGCTTTCTGGTTTCATTAAATAGTGAACAATGACAGATGCATTGTTGCATTTCAACTAAAGAGGGAATCGTGTTGATGGCTTGTTACAATAGATATCTCTCTAGTCTTATACTAAACCATCTCCTAAGCCAAGTTTGGTCATTTTAAAGATTTATATTTGGTGAGATTATTAAGAAATTGTGTGTTGTGTGACGCGCAAATCCAAGAATGTTATCTATTAATTCTCATCTCTATTATGAATAACATTTCAGATCAGAATTTAACCAAAAAACTGCCAGAAATTGTAAATAAATATAGCGTTATTTTCCAACACCACAACGCGCGGCCTCGTGCAGCTAAGAAGACACCTGACAACATTTTAGAGCTTTTTCGGGAGGTTCCTACTCACCTGACATTGCATCCCCTAACCACCAATTATTTCGCTCACTGGAACAAAAGTCGGGATTTTTTTAAAACAAAAATATACTGTGGAAGAGTTTGTGTAATGACAATGCAAATAACGAGGCACGTCTATAGTCTAATAGTGCTAAGCTTTTCATGCACAAAGGGATTTCTTAACAAAGTTGGCAGCACGGCGTTCCAGGGCGAGTTTTTAGGAGTAGAATACGCGCTTGTTTGTTTCAGTTGGTTGAAAACTGTTGTAGTACCGTTTTGAAATGAGTGTCTCGATTCCGAATCTCGTCAGCTGCTGGTTATTGCTTTTTCGATTTTCAAAAAATCTAGTACTTCTTACTTTCTGGATGTGCCGCTTTTATTATAATATTAAATATACTACAATACTTTTGACTTAATCAAATTTTATTGTAATATAATAAAAATATAATACATTTGACATTAAGTAGTTTGCTCCTACAATTTCAGCAGTGTGTATCTAATTTGTACCACACTTTATAGATAAACTCTCAATTTGTGGAAAAATACATTATATCAAAGAATGTTATAGATTTATTTAGAACCTCATTCTTCCCTATATTAAAAAAATACAATCACGTTAAGAATTTGAAATATTTCTGTAAAATCGTGTTCGGTCTACAATAAAAGCAATAGTGCCCTTATTGACGAGGGATTCTTGCATAATCATATATTAGTATGTTCTGCGAATTCTAGCAAGTAGATCATTCGTGAATGATAATCTGGTAATGTATCCGAATCCCATGTGTCATTTACACAACCGACTTATTTAAACCGCAATCAGTTGCCTCACTGAACTGATAACTTTTAGTGTGTCTGGTTTCCAAGTAACGATTTCGTTATTTGATCTTCGGAATAACGACGTTCGCTTTGGTGAGAAAAACTTGTAACCTCACCTGATTATGACTGATTTGATATAACGACACCGGTGTAAAAAAAACTTGACGCATCAAGTTCTTTACATACGAGGGTAGTCCCAGAAATACCCGACCTAACAAAAAAAACGTAAATATTTCGTAAAAAATATGCTTATTTCTCTACATAGTCTCCTTTTAGTTCGATACACGCTTTCCAGCGATGTTTAATAGCTTCGATACACGCTTATAGTGAGAATTGTCGACCTCCTCAAAATAGCCATCAATCTTTTACTACGGAGCCATTTTTTTATGTTTGGAAAATAGTCCGAGGGGGCTAAATCTGGCGAATAGGGTGCGTGAGGAAGTAATTCGAACTTTAATTCGTTGATTTTAGCCATCGCGATAACGGATGTGTGAACTGGTGCATTGTCTTGAAGAATCAAAACTTTCTTTTTCGCCAAATGCGGTCTGGTATCAAATATATATAATATAATATCGTATTACTGGTGATCGATTGAAGAATTACTATATCGCCAATATTATTGATACGTGATTAATTTAGACCAAGCGTGTCAAACTCAAAGGCTGATATGGGCCAAATCAACAAGGTTCAAGTTTATATGGGTCGGTAAAAAGAAAAACTTCAATATCAATTTTCACAGAACGATAATATTGATGTTTTCTTCCTGACACCTGACATCTCTTCTCTTATCTGATACTTAATCTTTGGCGACACGATATTTATATACCGTCATATTGGATGTGCCTGGCCCGCTCAAATAATCGTTAATGAGTTGGTGGTTGGTCCTCAAAAAACATTTGAAACACATAAAATGCGGTACATAATAATTCATAATTATATTGGCTGCGGTGTATCTTAAATTTTTACTGCTATGCAAGGCTTAAGAGCGTCGAAGGTGATTTAAAGCATCACGACCTGATCAAAAAAATGATCCGAGCACCAAAAAACGAGCCTAAATCAATCATGCAAACTCGCGACTCTTAATAAACGCAAGAGTTCATAACACTTGCACGAATGAAACGTTTTTTATTCATCACATATGATTTTATACTTGTCCATAGCGGGGTTGCACGAGATATTATCACCATGCACGTAAGTAATACTGAATATCCTCCAAATGCAATATATATTGGTCAGTTATAAATATATTCCATCGTATCACATGTAATACACCCTGAGTGTCTGACATCAAAATTAATCGTGTTAGGTTTAAATTAGTGGAAGATTTCAGAGTCAATATGGGTAGAAAATTTTTGATATTACTTGATTCCAAGTATTTTTTGATATTTGCATTAATGCTTTTGTCCATTTAGGAGCAAGTATTAATTGCCTTACTCGTATGTATATATCTGGCTCCTTTTATGTTTTTTGTTTGAATTATTATACTTTAATGAATGTTATTCTATGCTTTCTCAACAAACTTGTAGTTTGCTGTGAAGAGGTCATCTTTCCCTTCTTCCCAATTATCCACGTTTAATACGAGTAATTCATTACATTATTTATATTTCTACATCGACACGATGATACATGTATATTATCAGTGAAAAATCGGAGTAATGTTATTTAAGAATACATATTTTTTTCATCTCGGATTGAATTTATGAAAAACATATTAATTTCGTCCTCCAATTTCTCAAGGAGAAAAAATATTTTCCGACGCTGTAAATAGTATTCCTTTATCCACAGCGGCGTGCGCGTTTCGCATACTAATCGCATACCCCTCATTGAATATTGTTGACCCGAATATTGTCTAAAAGTTCCTCAACCATTACCTAAGTAAAATAGATTGACTGGGGCGATAACACGCTCGCGGCCGCGACTCGACGTACTCCCCAGAGAGAGCCCTTCCCTGCGCCGTTGTGTCATCTATTCGGATTAGTGTGGTGGAATAAAACGCGGGTCGCGCGGGGTTAATTGCTTTATAATTGCGTCGGATGATACGCAGGCCTTCGAGCGTTGAAATGTGACTTAGCTAACTATGTTACAAATGTATCCGGTGAGAAATGTCATTTTTACTCTTGTCAACTGACTACGCAGTGATTATTTTGAAATGATTTCATCACATTAGTTTATGATTGAAGCTTTTAACTTCTGTAGCATAAAACAGTCAAGGGTGGGAGCTACTCTATTCGTATATATACGAGGGCTATCCAGAAAGTAAGTTTCGTTTGGCTATTAAACAAAGACAAATTGTGTATAAATATTTTTTATTGCATTGTCAAGTATAAGCATTAAACTATTTCCCACGTAATTTCCACCATTGTTTTGGCATTTGTTATAATGGGGAACAAGTTTTTGTATACCCCTGTCATAGAGCGTTCCCCGCCTGTGATGCAAACTACCTATCAACGTGACAGCATTCTTCACCTCATCGTCGTTGTTAAATTGCCGGTCAAGATTTGAAGACCCACTACTGATCCCCCAGTACATGCAACCACGATTATGCGTCGTCGCCTTCCTG
>JAPMAE010000536.1:11500-21893 GCA_036584705.1 Rhyacophila sp. 25_7 | reverse complement strand
CTCAATGTGAAGGTAGTTTTTGGAGATTTTTTTTATGAGTAATAATTGTCAATTATTAGCTCAATCGTTTTGAGTTTGTGTCCTGGCTACATTATACATGAATAAACATTTGAAAATGTTGCAATCAGAATGGTCCTTGAACCCATAACCCCCGATCGCTAGGCGTACGCACCCTCTATTAACCCAACGAGGGTGACTTTAATTATATTTATTAAATCAATAAAAACTCTGGTGACATGTTTATTCATATCAGTAAATAATATGTATAGTATTTACTGAACTTTATTTTTTAAAAAAATATCTTCATATTGTGTTGATCAACATATTGATCTGGTAATTTGTGATGTCCATAATATCTAAAGAATGAAGAAATATATATAATAAAATGAGTATGTATTTAAAACTAAAATTAATTTAATACGTGTTAAATACATATATATTACTTATAATATGTTAAGTTGAAATGTTTATTTTCTTAATAAGAAATTTTTGTTCAATTTGCATGAACGTTCTTCCGATTCTGCAAATTGTTAAAAAAATATGGTTTAATTGAAATTTTTGTTATTTCAGATTTTGATAGAAAAGAATTAAATACGAGTATGTATAAATTTAGTTTAAGATTAACATTTTAATAAAAAAGAAATATTTTGAGACACGTCCTGGCATTACTTGGCGTTAAATGAATTTTTTTAGGACAATAAAAATATCGACTAAAACAAGTCAGAACTTTTGTAATGCACCTTGCATTTTTGCACGCACATATATATATAATTGGTGATAAATAAATACACAATTAAAAAAACGTATATTGTTTATATAATATAAATAAAAATTTATCGAAGAAAAGCTTTAATAACCTTTTCGAAATCGGAATAAGATCGACAGTTAAGTTTTAACGTATTGATATTTTCAACACAAAATACTAGAAAGTTTTTTTATACACTATCTAAAAGTACTTGCTTCGCAAAAAAAGTAAATTACTTGCTAAAAATCGTATTACAGAGAGTGTAATGAAAAAACTAAATATAAACTGGCTATGCTTACACTAAAAGCAAACGAACGTGATAAAAATAAAGAAGTAATATCTTGTTAATATCCGGACGAAATATTTATGTTCGTCTTTTTTTAGTTAATCTTTTAATAAGAACATTTAATCATGAGCTTACCTCCAAAATATAAAATATGATATTTATACATTGCTTAAGCTTAAGTTATTCATTTTTATACTGTCAATCATTAGTGGAAAGCCATTATATTGAAATATAGTTCTATACATAGGAGAGAAGCTACACTATGTCAAAATTGTATTTTTTCACCTTGACTGTTCGAATTCGTTCTGGTGTTGCTTCCCTCGGATAATATAACATATAATATACTATAATATCCCTTTGTTATATTTTTTTATAGCAAGGTTAAAATGTAATTGAATATATTATTAGAAAGAATATCGCAAGATATGCTACACTATGTCGATATCTCAATTTCGCTAAAAATTGAAATGGTGTAGTTAACCTCTCAGGTACAGAGTCACACACATAATGTATTTAAAAAGACAATACGGTCTTCATCGTTAAAATTTAATAATATATTTTGCAGAAATAAATATAAAAAACTGATTCTTTATGGTAAAAAAATGATCATAAAAACATTGTAAAATAATTTTACATTGATAAAATTATCATTTGAAAAAACAAACTCTGATTATAATCAGTAACTTCCTGATGATAAAGACGATTGTTCATATTACGAGTATGTGGTTTAATTAAATTAAAATCAAAGTAGATATAGATTATAGGTACAAGTATAAATCTATATACAGTGATGATGTATGGCTTAATGATCTATTTAGGCGTACAACTAAAAGCAAAACCATTCTTTAGGCTTTTCTTTATACAGCTCTTTCTCTAGAGTTATTTATAGTTACACCTTTTGCATCATTTGTGATGTTATCCGCTCCTTTTTTTTTAGATAACGAAAGAGGTGTATGCTTATAGGAGCTCCCACAAATACTTTTTCAAGAGTTGTAAATTCACAACACCAAAAACGTAACTTGGTTTACTTGCCGTCATGACAGTATCTATGTTAGAAATAAATTTGATTGAACTTGCATGAGTATGAATATAAAATTGATGAACACATTTATGAAGTGCTTCATACTTTAAATACTTTCATGATTTTTCCTCATTTTTTTCTTTTAATACTACCAAGATTTGATTATTTTTCTCCTCTTATCTTACATAACGGTATTTAATTATCTTTTATTAAACATTAAAACTATTTATTGTCATTTATTATGTACACACAAAAAAGAAACTTATTAATCAGCAAGAGCTTTTTTATTATCTCTTAAATCTTTATGATTGTATGATACCTCTGCGTTTTAAATGTTCATATTTGAGTTTTAGATATGAAATGGTGATTTATCAAAGTCATATTATATTTAAGGGGCTGTATATAACTTCTCGTATTTTTTAGACCCCTTCACACATAAAATTTATGTAAACACAGTAATTATTGTGGAATATTTTTGTAAGCAACAAATTTTATCGTAAAATAAACAATGCTGAGAAATATCTTAGTATTTATTTAAGGCGAATACTTCATTTAATTTGCTAATGCATGTTTTTAAATGGATTTAAATTGTTTCTGTATTGATAACTACATTTGCATAAATCTCAGTATTTTTTTCAAAAACGCTAAGAGTTCCAATAAAACTTTATTTTGTGACTATTTTATATTTAATTTTTATAATGTTTCAAAGAAAAGTAAAAGGCATTATTTACAAAATAGCAAATTGAGATGAAAAATATATATTAGATGACAGAACATGATTCACTTAAATCGTTTTTCGACACTTTTAATCCTTGTTGTAATAAACTATGAGTGAAAAAACAAGATTTTATAAAATATGGGAAACTAAAATTGCTACATGGGTTGTCAATTCCTAAAAAAATTGGGATCGTATAGAATTCATAGTAAAAAATAGTACATAAATACACGTTGATTCAGTATCGATCAAGTTTATTTTACATGTGAATTGAAAGCAAAAAAGTAAAAAATGTAAAGTTTATAGTCAAAAAAGACAGTTTAAGCTTGAATAAACATGCAACTTTTTTCCAGGTATAATTTATTTACAAATATTTTTTTAATTAATCCAAAATGGATTAATTTCCTCCCCTTTGTTGGAAACATCACTGGGGGAACCATAAGGTACGTAACCGGGCCATTATCATTAGAAGCTAACGAGAAAAGGACCAAACCGGAAATTGATCTGCATTATTTAGGTCAACTTGAGTTTGAGTACAATAAATGTGGTCAAATTTCATAATCATATAAAGTCGCAATTCAATAATGTACCCCCTTGTCTTCCCGTTCTTCCGAGCTCCCTTTTATCTGATAAAAAGTGAGGTTTGCACTTAAACTTTATAAATTATCAAGAGGTGATTCTGTTTAAAAGTCCCCTTATCTCCATGCAAAGTTTTCAAATAAGAGAGGGAAGAAAGTTGAAGAATACAAACTAGGCATCTCAGGAGCATACGGTGTAAACAGAATATTTTGTTTTTTAAAAGTTTTTTCAAGACGTCTAAGTGAACATTTTGCGAATTAAGAATACATACATACATGTGTGTACATATTTTAAACATAAAAAAATATTAAAATCTGCTAAGTAAAGTTAATACATTATTTATCGAAAGTTAACTAATTTTGTAACATGCTATACCAATATAAAAAGAACTATAGAAGGAAAAAGTGGGAGTTCATCTATATTAAAAAACGTATCACATTACATATATATAAATCATAGACAACGGTTATTAACAATAATATTATTAAATGTATATTTTTTATTACATTAAAAGCACTTTTGATATGAATAACATATTTTTTATGATTTCACTAATTATTTATATTGCTCCTATAGTAAATATTGAGTAAGAATACTCGCATATGTGTGAAGACAATTTTCAATAAATTAAAACAGCTCATTCTAAAACTGGTTAATAATATTTTAATACATTTACACAACAAAATACAATATATGAAGCAATACTTAAAACACACAATTTCTTAATACATTCAATGAATAACCGCAAACTTGTTTTGCAAACTAGGCATTATTGAATAATTCTACCAAATTTTCTTTTCACCAACTGTGCCAAAGAAAGATATATTAATATTGTAAATAAAATAAGACCGAAAGTGAGAAAAAATAATTAGTGTTTGTTAAATGATTATTATTTTAGTACGTCTCTAGTACTTTGAGTCTTAATCATGTATAAAAAAATAAATAAAAACTGTTTACGTATAATAATAGAATTTTTACAAAAGTAACGTCAATCAGCATTATTAATTAGTTGAATGTAGCCTGAATCTTCTTTTAAATATATAGTTTTATATAATTCTATTGACACAATGTCGGTTGATACAGCCAACATACTCGTATATGACAGTTGATCAAACATATGCAGCTTTTGCATGTTACATTTTATCAATATACGTGAACAATGTTGGTCTAACGTTGGAAATAGTTCCGACCATCTGAGATATCCGGCAGCACACTCACTTCATTTTACATGCATATTTAATTTACACAAATGAACACATGAATACAAAAGAATTATACTCAATCAATCCTTAAATCATTCTTCAATACTATATTTTATAAACAACGAAAGAAAACTGCATTTTAATCAGTATTTAATATCAATAGAACAATTATCTCTGACGTTTATCTGTGATTGAATAGCCGGTTTTAATTTGGGTGACATAGAGAAATAAATATAGTGAAATAATTGATATTATAGAAAATACTTCCTATAAAAATATTAAAACACAATACTAATATACATAAATTAAGCTTTTGATCATAAATATCTATTTTTAGTACTAAATTAATAAATTTAACAAAAGTATAATATATTTGTTTTAACTCTAAAAAAAAACTCTGACAATACTTAATTGAGCAGATTAACCGCAAGCAAAAAATGGATACAAAAATCAAGGATTATGTATGAAATGAGTGAATTTATGTAAAATGAGACTCTAATTTCCGCTCTGAGATTCTTTAATACAATCTTAATTATATTTATGGTAATTTAAAGATGATACACCAAACTACTGAGCTGCACTGTCTTGCATATTGTTGGTCGTCATATTGAATTCAGCTATTATATTTAGTATTATTATAAGACATACGTTGTCATGATTATCGTTATATATATTTTCTTTTCTCAAAGTTAGTTTTTATAGTGTAACTTTTTTATAAATGATTGACCAATTTGGCACTTAGACAAGTAGACAATATAATATATTCTTGTTGACGACAGACAAGGTGTAAGAAAGATCATATTTAGATGTCTTTTGTGTATGAAAAAATCTGTACTCAAATTTATAAGAAAAATATAAAGTTTGACGATTTTTGAATTCTGATTCAAATATTGTTATGGAATGAAACTGATTTATTTATGATATATAAAATAAAAACGTTGACAAAATAATTTTTCATATAAATGGGAATATTATTATTTTTCTGTCAATATATAAATTACAATTTTTCTCATAAATTATATAGACAAATACAGATTGAAAAAAAAATTTTTTTCAATGAATTATGTGAGAAGTTTTAAGAAAAGAGTGTATGACATTAATGCGGAAAGTAATTTTTGATATTGAAAGGGAAAGATTGAGTTACCCTATGCCTAAAGCGACTGTCAAAATAAAATATGCGTAGAAGGCGCTTAAAATTTTGACGAAGGTTAAGTTTAATATTCAGATTGTTTTTGAGTTCTGGGACCAGTGACATTCCATTCAAAGAATTAACATGGCTTGACCCGGAGAATAATAGCCTTGTTCGACGGACAATTCTGTTTTGACTGACTCCTGGAACCATCATTGTTTGGCAGAAATCTATTGGTTTATAATATACACCAGACAGGTCACTGGTTATATTAAAATATTCAACCAAACTTAAAATAAGAAGATATAAGATAATATTGTTATATTAAAAAACAAAAGAGACCGAGTCAGTTGAAATTTGAAAATTTTATTTTTCTATAATACTATGAAATAGTTTGGGAGAAAGTGGTGTAGTTCTTAAGTAGAAATACTATAGATATGAATTAAAGTTAAATTAAAGACGCAATATGAATAGTATGCAGATTTAATTTAACTTATAAACGGCACGTGATGAGAGACGTAAGTTATCATGAAGTGTTTCATCATCATACGAGTACGTCCGTGATAGACGATATACGAGTATATATTTTTTTCTTTCTCTCATCTTAAGAAAAGTATCGAAAAATTCCAATTGATATATCATAGTTGTAAATGCTTGTTTTACTATATTTTACTTAATGTTTAACAATGGGTTCTTAATAAATAAAAATTGATAGAAAGCGTAACGTAAAAAGCAAAAACTAACCACTGATGATACGACGTGAATGTGCTTGGTACTGGTGAGATAAGCGAAAGTTAAATTGTTAAAGAAAATATATAAGCAACGATTGACAGAGAAATTGATAAATACTTATGATAATATTTTCGATTCTTTGTTTATTTATAAAAGAGACTTGGAGGTTAATCTTTTCGCTAATTAACCACCATTTAACTACATTAACTTATAAAGGCCTTAAATGCACGGACTTAAATGATATTCATTTAACAAAAATAATATTTGATACTTTGATTATAAGAAAAAATATTTCATTAAGCCATATGAATTTATTAAAATATTTGAGTAGTAAAATGTTACTTAATAACCATTATCTTGTTGTAACAGCCAATTTGGTATTACAACTATAATACTTGAAAAAAAGCAATAATTTGATCGATTTAACCGAAAATATATTTGTAGAAATATGTTTAAAAACTGTGGAAATATTTCAATACAATACGATATATTTACCAACGATTGACACAACCAAAAATTAATTATAAGTTATTTCTTTGTACACTATAATCATATTTAAGCTATAAAAGTACAAAGCAAAAATTCTGTCTATAAAAATTAATTAAAATATTTTTTTGTGAGACCTAAAAATTTTTAGACTATTTTAATACACATTCAATAGAAGTTTCACGATACAGCACTTCATAAAACAAAATTTTCACAATTATCGGGCGTAGGCTGTTCATTTATGGCACATCAATTGTATTTTTTTCAAAGTTTCTTGAAAATTTTCTTATTTACGTTTTTTTTAAATATAATTTTCTCTTTTTAACAGTTATTAGTTTGTTATCTATAGTGAAACGCATATGTGTAAATCTGATGATGCTATACTTCCAGCAACATCTAATTTTGGCAACGTAAAACGAGTTTGCTTTGCCAACTTACGTATTCTGAGATTAAACATGGCAACAACGTTCAAATGAAATAATATAATAAGGGTACGTAAACTGTCTAGTAATAAACTTTCTAGAAACTTTGTGTCCGTGAACTTTTGGAAATGCTGAGTGATACATTGACGCTGGGACACATTAGTGCAAATGAAAATCCAACTTAATACTAATGCTCATAAAATGCCTCCACGAGTGAGCACTTCTCATAACTAAATAACTAATTTATTTCAGTGTTATAATTTATTATATAGACTATAATTATTTCGCGAATTGTTGTTTGTAAAAAAGATAATATAAAATATCGGGATTATAATTCTAGTTAATTTTATTAACTATCAATCGTTAGTGGAATACATAATATTGTTTTAAAAATAATCTTATGTTACAATATATAATGTAAAAATAAGTTAAATTTATTGAAAAAAAATGTTCTACTTATATTATTTTTATATTAATTCTTGGAAAAAGTAATATTAAGTAATTTAGTGAGAATGAAGAAGATATTACAAAACGTAGAAATATCTCGAAAAAAATATTCTTAAGATTTAAGAATTGCGATCTAACAAAAGCACATTTATTATATTGCAAAGACATTTTTTTAAACTCCTTAATAAATAGCCGGACAAGCCATTAGTCAGTGAATAAAGAAAAATCCTAACTTTTTATTGAATATTAAAAAGATAAAAGTGAGTTTATATTTAGTAGAAAATAATAACTGAAATTTGTGTCATGAATATAATATTCTTCATAATACCAAGATAAAAATAATATATTATGTTGGAAGTGAAATTAATAATTTAGATTTTGAAAATAAATCGACTAAAAGTCGTCCATAGGCCACGTAACGTTCTTCAGGGTGGTTTAATTTTATTGTTATATGACACTTTTCCCTGTTGAAAGGTGGAGAGGAGTTGATTGTTGTCATTTTTCATATAATGTTATGGTGTAGAAAGTTACGTATCCTATGAGATGAGAAAGGGAGTGTCAAGCTATGTATATAAAATAATAATATGAATTTACGTGAAAAAATGTGTATATTTAATCATTAATGATTGAATAATGAATAAAAGAATTTAAAAATGCTGTATTTCGGGAAATACGTATGTTAATGATAGACTGTACTTTGAAATGGATCATTTACTTTATTATTACAATATATATCATTTTTTGCTTGTTACGTAATATGTGTCAATATTTTAATGACAACGCAATACTCCGGATCTTGTATGCTTTATAAATTCTTTTAATAGTGTTTGATAGAATTTTATGTCTCTAAAACTCAATTTTCGCTTGGGTTTATTTTACGCATACATATTGATTGATAAAAAGAATGTAGACGATTTCAATAATTAGAGTCTATTTTTTAATGTTATATTATACAGCCATGGTGTATAAAAATCTGAATATCAACAATGATAAAATACAGTGTGTCATGACATGAAACGTATAAGAAAAATCTGTTGATAATTATCATCGTGTAGGATCCCAGTAATATCCGTTGGACATGAAACGCCAACTAGCGCGCATTCATGGCGTTGATAAAAAATCCATTTGGTACAAAGGAAATGATCGATGACGTATAAAGTTGGGCGCGACAAAAAGTTTGGCGTGATTGATTCAAGCGCCAGCTAAAACGGCGACCCAATTGACGAGATGGAATACACAATTCATAAATAAAGTAGGCATTCAAAGCCTACAAGAAGAAATAGCTGTGGTTATTTTTTATAATACAATACGCTCAATGCTTATTGTACGCGAATTCATAGTTAAGTAATTTTTATGGCGTTTATTTAAAAAAAAAATCATTTTAGAGCAAAAATTAATGTGATGAATATGAAGTATTTGAATTGAAATAGCTATCTATGAAACGCATTAATGTTAAAACTTCGCCTAAAGGTGCCCCTAGATAATCAATAATATTGCATAACATATTTCACAATATGTATATTGCCAGGATCACATACACGTTGCAATATAATTGCACAATAGGTAGTATATTACTGACCCCTCTGCAATCAATATGTGGAATAGTGATGAAGCAAGTTGTGTGACAATTGCTTTAAAGAAGAAGGAGAAAAGAAAGCGCAGATGGATGAAAAAATGGTTCAATAAAAAGTCGCACAATAAATATCTACATTGTGTAATCTTTCAATACGACATACAGACGGTCAATATTATTGTACACTATCAATTATTGAGCGATATATTGAGTATAATATTGATCGTCATGGAGCCACTTTAAGATAATACGACTTATGATAAAGACATTGTCAATGCTACCAAGATATAAATTAATTTTACGATTCAGACTCTCGCCATACAGAGATACTAAAAAAAAACGGAACTGATTTATTATTTAAATTAAAAATTCATTAGTGATGCAACTCCGTCCACGCAGTTGACTCAGAAGCGATCGAAATCGGTAGTTTTCTGTGTTATTATGGATGGTGGAACATCACAATCTTTGTGGGCTATGGATAATGATTCTAGTAATGAGTCAGTGTTACTATATTACTAATATGATTACAGAAGAAATATAATTCGAAGAATATTTCTGGTTCATTCATATCATGAAAGAAATTTCGACTGTCGATTATTCGTTGCTGAAAAAGAACTTCAAATATTAGATAAAAACTTTTAACGTTCTGAAGTATGTCTTAAAACAGATATTTGCTATTAATGCAATTGACATTGCAAAATGAAATAATTTTATAAAAAAAATGAAAAATAATCATCAACTATTTGTGTAAATGGTGATAAACGAAACGTTATTGTAATCAGTCGTAACTGGGTGATTCAGTCGAAAATGAGTTGACAAGTTTAGTAACTTACAACTGATTACCGCGTGCCATCAATCGGACACGAAACTAGGCGATTCCAGTAAAAAATAATCACATCGAGTAGTCTACATCTGATTGCTAACGCGTTATTGACTGGTTAGTAACAAGTGGCGCTATCTGCAGCATCACATTCAATTACAAAGATTCTGATTTATGGTGGACTGATTGGTGATTTGCGTCAGCGATCAGTTTATTTTGAGTAGCTCCGTGTGCAG
>JAPMAE010000535.1:0-18611 GCA_036584705.1 Rhyacophila sp. 25_7 | reverse complement strand
GATCTCTCGAAAACATAACTGAATTGTTATGGACATATTCTAAAACTAGAAGTGATTTTTTTGGCCGGCGTAAAAAACTTGATCTCAAAAAACTGAATCTGGAAATTTTCAAATTTTAATTTTAAAAAAGTGGTGTGGGGAATTTAATTGTTATTTTCAGCTATGAAATAACATACGGTAATTTGAAGTACTTTCATAAGGTACTTTTGATTCCAACTTTTTATTATAAAATATTTGGCCACTCGAGTCTTATAGAATAAATCTCAAGTGTTACGTTTTTTTACTTTTAAATGAATTCAACTGTTTCTCATATAATAAAAATAACTTGGTAGGTATATACGAGTAGATGAGGCCAGACGCTGAAATGTGTCATTCACCCGATCCTGATAAGCAAATATTTTTTTGTTATAAAAGTAGGGAGATGAGATGAAATATTATTTTTGTATTTAAACGCTCTCATTTATTATATGTTAGATGCATATTTAGTCTTTAGCATACAAACACATCGAAAAATTTCTAACGAACGATAAGTTCCAATCATTGGCGGACTAACAAATTTGACAAGAGGGAGCATGTTATTTTAAAAAGATAATTCACAAAAATATTTTCAGAATACTTAATAAATGACGTCAATTTAGTGTTACATCAATTATAAAGCCGTGCATTTTCTTGACGAAACTTTTCTTATTATCCGAACTGTGGATCATTGTACCGGTATATCAATTGTGACATTTTGCTGCGCTGTAGAAATGGTTACTTCCATCAATCGTTATTTCGCGAAAGACGGTAAAGTTGTTTTTTTTTACTATTAAATCCATATTTATAAAATACATTCACTAGATCGTAAGTTTGTTTATTTTAATGCAACAATTTGAATATGCAACAAGGCATTAGAATATGTTTTTAGACTAATAGCATTTTATTGATTGCAAATCATACGAATTACATTACGAGTAATTACAGCTTTAGCCAATTTTTCTAATTTTGAAATACAGACGCGTTTCGTTTGTTATAACAATCTTCAGTCTTGAAAAATGGCGTGTACATGTTACGCAACACCGGGTACTAATGGCATTCTATGTGTTGCCATTTCTTTCTTGAAAGGGAAGAGCTACCTAAGGCGCTTACTATAGCCGACTAGATTGTCACGAGGTGTTATATGGATACTTCCGGCACTTTCTCGTAAGACGCTTTACGTTTGTTACACTACTGTATACGCCCAAAAGATATTGCTGGTATGGTAGTAGGTAAATTAGTATTGAAATTTTCGTGGTACATAAAAACAAGCAATGAGTTTGACTTAAACATTTTTTATTCAGAAATAGCAGACGCGTAATGAGGCTATGGCCAACGTGGCTAAAGGCGTTAATTTTACAATGGCATATAAATGAGATTTTTAACTGAAAAGTATAAGGACAAAAAAATAAAATACCATAAAAGTAAGTAACAGCCACGCGAAAATATTTTTGATAATACACAAAATTAGAGTAATTATTAATTATCTTATAATCGCCAACATTTGCGAATCATTGCAAATTACGAATTCTGAGAATTCTACCGTAACATATCAAAGTAATATTATTACGTTTCATACCTATTTGACTAGTGAGAATCGTTTAAAAAGAGCGGAGTTTTAGTTAATTATCAAAAAAAAAATTTAAGTTACAAAATAGGCAGGAATGCCTGATTATTTTAATTATTTTATCAATAGTCTCTGAAATATTTTGTGAAATGAATTTTCACGATTTTCCTTAAAAAAATACTCGGAAAATAAAAAAAAACACCCTAAAAATGTGTTGTTGTACAGAAATAAGAAATATGGTACAATATATAATATTAAATTTTTTTACTTAATTTTAGTTTTTTTTTAATATATGATTTATTATACAATACTGCATACAAATTATTTAAGTCAAATAGTGTAAAATTAATTATAAAAAAATATTCTTGAAGGGTTTTAAGCTTAAAACTCAAAATTCACTTCTCCAGGAGTGAGTTTTTAATCACGGTTGCACAATTGGGTGAAAGTTTATTCATTAATTTACTTTGTAGCTTTAAATTTTGAATTTTATCAAATCTATGCAATACTATTGCTGTATAATGTTTATTTGTTGACGTACATATACGTCTATACTTCGTCAAAGCGAATTTTGAGAGGATGCATGTGCGCGTCCATACTCCTGAAAAGGTTAAGCAGATATTGCACTGTTATTATTTGTTCGTGGTCTTCAATTATTTTTAAGACGATCAGTTAAATATATCGACAAAATCGGTTTTGAGTTCGAAATTTAATATGTGGAAAAAACACGTCAAAATGTGTGAATTTTCATTTATTTTTTGTGGGAAAACAATGATATTGATCATTTAAGTAATTATTCATTACGGAATATATAAAATATTGAGTTTCCCCGCGCCCCGCAATGTACCGCCTATGGTTTCAACATAATTTTTAATCATTTTTTATTATTCAGCGATATCAATATACTCATAGTACGCGATAAGAAACCGTTTTCTCTCGAAATTATTATTGTGAACTAAAAATATACCAAGGTGTTAAATATCTCAATTACATACTGTTACAACTCATGATTATATCTGTGTATATTTTAGTGTTTGTCCAATTAATTAGAACTTTTAGAACAAATTGACACTTTTTTTAGTTTCACGTGTAAAATAAATTAGTAAATGTATATGAATGGACTGTGTATTATTGTGTATAAAAACGAAAATTAAATTACAGTAAAAAAGACAAAAACGTTGGTATTTTATAATAGAGAGCCATGGCTCCTAATAAAGTCATGAAATTGCTGTAAATGTGTGTGCATACTCATATATTGAGTTCGAGACGGACCATGCGGTCTCTCATCACATCCAAGCGGAAATTAAAGATTAAATCTGATGTGTCATGTAATACGATTGTTTGGACGATGTATCTAATAATCTAAAGTTTATTTATTTCTAATGAATTAAACCTTTTTTACTACTATCATAAAAATTAGATTGCAGTACATAATTTAATAAGTTAACAGCGTAGACTTAATAAACATATTCCTTAGATGTTTTTCATACAGATGGCTATTCACTTCTTTTCTTTTAGCTCGATTCCAACGCTTTATTAAACTCCAAAATACTATTTACAGAGATTATTTGGTGCAGCTATCGTTTATTGTATTAAAGGACTGAAGAAGACTGTTCCTTGATGGGTTTGCAGCATTTTATAAGAAGCAATTTTGTGCAGACTCCTAAACTGATTCATCATCCCTAAGCTTGGACAGCTGAGTTGATTGAGTCGTCAGCACACCGGATGCACAAGACTTCTAATACCACAAAAGCTTAGATGGCAAGGCAATTTATTATTTATTTTAACTTTAGTCTTTACATAATTTATATGATCATACCATCTCATGCGGCTCCTCTACGGACGGCTTTACAATTATGCGTGGAAATACATTTCATTCGTGCAAGTGTCAGGCAGACTAGTCGTAGGTCCTCAAAAATCTTTTGCCTCGATAAAGGAGGCGCAATTTGGTATCAATATGCTTAGTTCAAAGACGAAATGGATGTACAAAAAATTAAATAAGAAGAAAAGATAAACGAGTGTATAAATTACTTTTGTAAACTTCATAATATCAACCCAACATTTTCAAAAGGTGTGAGACGTAGAAGTTATTGAGAATCCGTGTTCACGACGGTCTAAGACTACCAGGATTTGCACAGATGCGCAGATATTCAATCGAGTTTATACAATTTATATTCATATCACATACTCATATCTCCTATCTCGCTGGAAAATCAATTAATTCATTCGGTTGGCATTCTGACAATATCAGAAATTTTTAACGAATTACGCAGACTTTGTTAACCGTCGAGGAATTCTACCCACGCCAATGAAAATAATAATATTCTCACACGAAGGAGACGTTTATTAATCATGAACTATTATAGATATTCGTAAATTACAACAATAACAATATAGCATCATAGGTATTGCCATATCATAATTGTATATCGCAGTTAAGTAGTTAACTTAAAACATCTTGCACGCATATCCTAAATTTAATGAAAAGTATGGGATAAATTCATGAAATGTGTACATTAATAATTTAATTAACAATTGGTGTTTTTATATATGTAATATATTTATGGTATATAAGTATAATTTCATTAAATATCAAATAAAAACGTTTGTTTGAGTTCTTCAGTACTTCATGAAATCGTTTTTCCATCACGTGACAAATTATATGTTCATTATTAACATCATATATATGGACGTTAAATCTGGCATATTTTAATTTATCTACTTGTGATTCCCGATAAATACAAGTTAAATTCACGTATAAACAGAATCGTGGGGACGTAAAAATACTTTATATGGAATTAAGGAAAAATACACAAAAGTTGCCGTCTCGTATTATCAGAGTATTACAAACCATAAACAATATCATTACCTGAAAAACGTATTTATAATTTACATTATAATAAAACCTTAAAACAAGTTTTTTCGTTTTCGTCTTAGTTTAGAAAAAATAAAAATTGTTACGCTGAAATATTCGTTACTTTGGAATACGTTATAACATGGTTGTATGTATGAAATATGTAATATCATTTACTTATACAACTGATCGATATGGAAACGTTCATAATTTTTAAATGAAAATCAATTTTTACAAGTATACTTAAATTTTCAAGTATAAATATTTTTTTTTAAATATGTCAATGGCAACATTGTAGCTTGCTACTCAAAGTAATCATTAATTTAGAAGTCTTTTAATTGTATATTAGTATATATCACACAAAGTGCTGCCATTAAAAACGAATTAAAAAGTATATGCTATTTCATATTATTCAAAATTCAAAAGATATCAACAAAATTACAGATATTATGTTTGGCTAATAATTAATTAGCTAAAATATCTATAATATATAATAATATTCCTGTTCTTATTATTGTGATTCGTCGTCATTTCGAAAACATGTTTGTGGTTTTACATTAAAAATAAGGAATAAAAATATTTTATACTGATTTAAAACATTGATTTACAGACAATGCTTTTCAATAGAGTGTACAATATATTAGTAGTGAGAACTTCAAGCTTGGTGATTCATTTCAAGATGTATTTAAAAAAAAGATTATAGAAACAGTACACCCGCTAATTGCACATGTGTAGTGTCCACGTGATATTTATTCACAAAATGGTTGCTTTTAAATTGTCATAAATGGAACACGCCAAGAAACAAAATGGCTTCCGCCAACAGTTTCAATCATATCGAATAGATCCACTACGTTTCTATTTTCCCCAAACGGATGTCAAGAAAATGCATTTTATGTCGCTGTAGAATTTATTTCCGGCATTCATTTCTGTTTCCGTACACCGATGTCAATTTATATTTCGTTTTAAAACTGTACATAGTTGAAAATATTTATCTTTGAATATAAAAATAAATAATATAGCTTAAAAACTGTATACAATATTATGATTACCGTACTTAACGTACGGTATTTCTTTTACAAACATTTTTTTTCTGTGGTATTTCAAAGCTTTATTGTATACAGGATCATCAGGTCTATATATTTTATCGCTCCTAACAGGTTAAATATTATTCAAATAATACCAATATTTACTGATTTAAGGATGAAAAATATTTAAAATTAAAAAATATAATCATTTACAACATTGATTATATTGTATATACTTGAATATTTGGATTACTTAAATATGAAAAATACTGTGTCAATATAATTATTGATGTGCCAAATATACTATTTTCTACATAAAACATTACAATTTAATTATTTTGACAACCAAACGTCTGACATCTTCTATTATTTTGTGAAATATCGATTAATGACAATCTACCAGTTGACAACGGTAGAACTAAAAAAATATTTACTGCTGAATACTAAAAACGAACCAAAATGAGTTTTAGAGTTTTTTAGCGAAAAAAATCATGAAAAAAGTTTTCATTTCGAGGATAATTTTTCATTTCTTCTTCTAATATATTTTATTAAACCATAGGACTGGGTGAAAAGAGTGAATCGTTGTAGAAAATACAAAATGTTTTCATAATTTATAAAGAATTGAAATAACGAAAGAGAAATGTCACATTTTCGTCTTATTCGTATATTTCTTAGCAAAATAGGACGATCCTTGACCCTCTCGCGACACCCCTCCGAGTTTAACCAGCGGGCCACATGAATGCGCGACCTTTCCTAAAGGCTTTTAAGGTGAGGCTAACGAACAAGGTACAGAGTAACGGATAACGGATCTGCCCTAACGACTAACGACCGAGCCGGACGAAGGTCGGAAAGGAATAACGGAAAATTTCTACCTGGGACTAAAATGTTTGGAATTTGGATTACTTGAGTTTTCATGTAAATTATTGTTTCCTCTCCATGATGGAACATATTCGTAGCGACCAACAAAAGTTTGAAATACAGGGTGCGTTTTATGTTACATGCTGATTTTTTTCAGTGCATATTTAACAATCGTGGATAGCAATTCGATAACGATTTATTATAGAGCATCTAACGCTACAGCAACGTGTCAGAGTTATTCAAACATTTTATTTAAATAATTGCTCAGTTGTAAATACGTTAAGAAAAATGCTTATTTTTTTGCTATCAATCATATACCAAACAAGATACTTATTCAGTGTGTAGTGAATACATTTAAACAAATGCATACACTGGGAGATAAAGCAAAATATGTGCAATAATATAGCGAATGTACGCCAAAAAAGATTGATCCTGTAAGGCAAAGTGTTCGTGAACCTCTCATCGACGCTGCAATTAGGTATATCTCCATAATCTTTGTTAAAAATTATAAATAAAGATTTGCATTTTTATTCGTATAAAATTCGATTGACACGAGAGCTATAGGAAATGACCATAAACGGTGACGAGATTGGAATGCTTGCATTTTAGAGGTCGGAATAAGTGGAAACCATTTTTGCTAAAAAAAATATCATAAGTGACGAGATACATTTTGATTTGGCTGGTTTTGTTAATAGATAGAAATTAGGGCATTAAAAATCCACAATTGATACAACAATGACAATACTAGACGCATTTATATAACACGTCGCTCACAGCAAACAAATGAACACACGTTTGAAACTGAAGCTCTACGTAGATAATAATGCCATTGAATATTAAATTTACGATGTCGTGAAAAATTAATTAATGGTAAAAATGGGTATGTGGAAAAACATAAAATTATTAGTTTTATTATCTGAAAACATCTGGAACCAATTTATGTTAATTCTTCTAGACATCCATGTAGATATCTCGAAGTGTTAAGCGGGCCACTTAGCGGCTGACGAGTTTCGGGATCTCCGTTACTGACCCATCTGTATGTACGAGTATATTCATTCGTTAGGCAGATATAGAATTTCACGGATTAAAATATTTATTGATTACATAGGACTCAAATAATTGAAAAAATATTTGTAATTATCGGACATCATTTTGGTAATTTGAAAAGTTATGTACGAGTATGTTGAAATAAATAACACGGTTTATCAAAACGATTCGATTTTAATTGATTTTTTTTTGTCGTATAAAGATAACACCGCCTTCTTCGATTCCCAAACAAAATGAAGTACTACATCAGGGGTAGAAAATCTGCGGTCTTAATGCCGCATGTGGCCTTCTAAGCTCTTCTATCTATGGAACTGTAGAATTTTTTATACTACGAGAATATTATTTTCCATATTTGTATATTGTGCAAATTAAAATATGTGAGCGACTAAACTGAAATCCTGAAAAGCCTTCTATAGTTTTTGCACGAGGACCTAAAATTCGTAGTTTTGTCAATGATCTTCTTAGATTATAAATGAACACTTGCGGTCTTTTTGTGTTTCAAATTACTACATTTCAGTCTTCCAGCATGAAAAGGTTCCTCACACCTGTCTACAATTACCGCAATTAATAAAACATTTGTAAAACTCTGAAAATTGATATATGGTACTCGAATAAAGGATATATAATCTGTCTGACATTATCAATGGGTTCTCAGTTCTTACGTAAATAAATAAATAAGATATCTTGCCTCTGGTAACTAGACAACGAAACAAACAATAAAATTCACGCTGATATTTCCACATGATTCCAATTAATGACGATAGTAGAAAAAAAAATGATCTTCAAACATCATTATCACATCATCATTTTATTTAAATGTGCTCACAAATAAACACGTCATTTTACGAATAATATAAACAAAACACTCTCGCGTTCATAAACAACGACTCTTCGAGGTATTTACACTCGTAACTATGGAAGTCTGCCTTACAACTCTTCAAGACATGGATGAAAATTATACATCTGCCCTCAAGGAAAAAACCTTTTCGGGAAGCCACGACATCCCTTAACTTTGCATTTTCGGCAACTTACACGAGAAATAGCTGCGGGGTTAGTAAGGCCTAACATTAAATATCTGATAAATTCACTCATACGAGTACTTCATAGTTCATAGGAACGTATTCGAAGATACTCGTTCCAATTTCGATTAGAAAACGGTCTTCTTCAGCCACTTTTCAACGAAATCAAATTCAATCCCAAACATACATTTTTTTAATACTAAAGTACAGTGTTTCAATATTTAGTTATTTAATTAATAATCTATTGTGACAGCTATATCACAATAAATATAATTTTGACGACAGACATAATATAATAAGGAATCTCTATGAATTATTTCAATGATTCTTTACTTTAATTGTATAGAATTTTTCCAGGAACTTCTTTGTTGTCATTCCATAATATAATTTAATACATACAAATGGTAGCATGAATTTTCCATTGATTTGTAAAGAAAATATTAATTCTTACAAATGAAATCGATTTATCATATTGAGATTAGCAATAAATTAATTTTTCTTCCATTGAGGAAATTTCAGAGAATTGTGGAGACCCTATTTCATTATGTTGTATTGTGTTATATTATTATTTTGTATCGTGGAGAGTGATTTTTAACCATTGGCACAGACAAATTTGATAACGAATACTTCATTTAAAATGTGATAAAATTGGCTATATTATTATAGAAATGAAATAAAAGTATTTTTCCAAGAATTTAAAAAACAACAAAATCTACTTTCTTATAATACTTTTAACGGAAATATAAATCAATTGTCGCCCTTGTTAGGCTAGTAGATATAGCGTACGCCTAGCAAGTTGGATCACTCGTTCAAAGTCCGCGCTGTTGTATTCATTTGTATTGTAGCTAGGACACGAACCCGAAACGGTTGAGCTTAATAATTGACAAATAATAGTCATAAAAAATAACTGTCAAAACAATCTTCACCTTGTAGAGATCCATGTGCTTCTTTTCGGAGCAGATATGGTTAAAAGAAAAAAAGAATTAATCAATACAAAACTGTAATACAGATTGGTGGAGGAGTAATGATATTATATTATACAGTCAATTTTTTTGGAATAACAAGAATTCGCAGTATTCAATGTATTAAAATAGTCACTAAGTATAAAAAATTATCATGAGTAAATATTTTGTTTTGTTTTAAAAATAATTTTGGTCCATTTTATTCACAATCTCCATTATTGTATTTTAATCTATTCAAAAGTGATTTTTTTAATTACGATTGCACAATTGGGTGAAAGATTTTTCATTAATCTAGCTTTAAATTTACAATTTTAATAAATGTATTCAATACTATCGTTGTATAATGCTTATTTGATGCATGAATAATAAATACGAGTATTTTATTGCTGGGTGCTTAACGTACATACACGTCTATACTTCTTCAAAGTGAATTTTAAGCAGACGCATTTGCGCATATGTTCTTCTACACAGGTTAAAAATGTTAAATTTTGCTGTTACCTCTTTCAAAATCACTAAAATAAACTTATTGCATATCCGCTTCGAGGTAGAATATATGACCTTTTCACAGTGTGATGATTTTATTAACAGTTATTTTTGGGTACAAATAGTAGTTGTTAATTATTAGCTCAACCATTTTGGATCCGAATCCTGGTTAAAAATACAAATAAAGAGACATTTCATTTTTTTGCGACTACTGGGGTGCTTAAGTCTGTGATCATCGGATTACTAGTTGGATGCACTATGCACTGACCTACCGCGGGCGACAAAACTTATAGTTTTCCGTGAAGTCCGTGATGTTTTTTCTTTTTTGCTACAAGACATCTCACCCAGCTGCGGGCATCCCCGGATGAACTATCTACCACTGCTCCGGAATTTACCCTTAATATTTTACTCATTGCCCTTGAACAATAAAGGTTGAATGCCACTACCATATAAAAATGATTAATGGACATGCTTCCGTGCTTATTTTCCACTTCAAATACTCCCTCCGTTTTCAAGTATATAGTCAGTATGTAAGAAAAATTATAAATTAGAAAATCGCTCTACATATATATATTTTGTTTATTCAAAATATATTTGTTTGTTTAAGTTATATAAAAGCTATATGTATATTCATTCTTATAATGAACTATTTTTATGGCTACGAACCAATTTTTAACTGCCTTTAATTAAAAATTAAAGCTACTATACGAACACAGACTTCTCCGATTTTCACACAAGATAAAATAGGACGTTGTCAGCAATTAAAAAATAATGGCAAGTCATAAAACTTGTTTTCATAGATTAAAATTCAATGAATTTATTTTCAACAACGAATCGATAAGCTGATATCACCGACAATAATTAAAAATAAATTAATGCTTCAACTATGAAAATATGGCGCGCCATATTTATCTTAAAACTCCATCATCATATTTTAGTGATTTAGCACGTTTCATTAATTGAGTACGATATGAAGCAGTGTGGTCTAATAAAAAAATATTAATTGTCGCATTGACAACAAATAAGTAAAATATACGAGATATATCCTCATTATTTTAAACAGGGAACTATCTGAACACCCTTTAAGGCTCGGATAAAGACTCTACTTCTGCCCTTAAAAATGAAATTATAATACAATTGATCTTTTTATCTTCGCTAGTTTTCGCAAGAAATTCGTTACCGCCCATGCCCGATATCAAATGTCTGATAACTCATCAAAATATATTACTCATATTAACTTTGTTATCTAAATAATTGTAATTAGAGGTACGAACCTCAATAAAGTATGTACCTTAATTCTCCTAAATTGCTAGTTGATTTAAATAACTTAACCAAGTATTCAAATTACTTAGAATTCTGCTTACTATGCAACACTTTCTATCCATCATATTATACCAACTTTGAAAAATTGTTTTGTGAACCATCTCCCCAATACTGTGTAAATGTGGAATATTCATTTTAATTATTATAAGATGTCTTTCATGATTTTAAAATTCTGTTTAAATAATACTTTACAATAACACCCTTAAACCACAAAAAATATCTAGAATTAACTTAAATTTAAACACTCAGCCGAAGCCTCGTGCCTCGCAATACAAATACCAGTATATCGGTTGACGGATTTAAACTTTTCTCCAATTTGGGCTTTAATTATTTTATGCTGCTTATTGTACGCAGTTCCTTCTCATAAAAGTGTTAGGCAGCCCTCAATCAACAATCACCAATATCATATTCATATGATATGTTCACTGTTTTCTCCACCAAGCTCCTTTGTCATTTGACATATTTTTCTTAATTTCTTACTAGTTAATTGGGTGGGTTTTAATATTTGCAAACAAACGATTACAATAAATTTTTGCTTAGTTTAATACAGTTGAATGTCATTTGAGTAGTTTTGCTTCAGTTTGAATATACTCGTAATATTTGGCACAGCGACTTTGGATATTTCTGCTTTTTAGAGCACGTTTCATTTTAAAAAAATGGCAATCTTTTTACTGGAGGAAACTGATGATGTTACTATAAATTGTGTAACTATTATCTTATTAAAATTGCTTAATACAATATTTGCATTGTGCTATCACTTTAGTCAACAATCTTCATTTTCTTATTTAGGTCAGTAGTTGTCTGTTATCTGGTTAAATTTGTCTGATAGGAGGCACTGGTCCAGATAAAAATTAAAACAGATAGATGAAAACAAACTAAATTAAAAATATTTGTAATCACTTTCGTAAATGATCAATGATATTCATAAGTATTTAAGTAACACTAAGTATTTATTATGACTGGTATCGAAGATCAACATATTTGGGTAGGTAACCTGTCGCACGATAGACTGCGATATGTCTATTATATTTAGATCAATTCCTCCAATTATACTGAGACACCAAATATGTACTGCTTAACTAACTTAGCTCATTGAATCTCTCGCCTCTTAATCAATCATGCAGATTTTATCTCCAATATATAACATGAAGTTTTTATAAATGTTCTTATCTAGAACAAAAATGATGGCATAGCAATGCAAGATGTCTAACAATTTTCATGTTTGAATATAATCTTAGGTATATGAGAAAACAAGTCCAGTGCAGTGTAAAAATGGTTTAATTTACGATCGATGATTCGGATTTGCAAACGATTATATTACTTCTTAAGATTATCTCTATTAACAGTCATTTATACTCCATATCTTTCAAACTTATTATCCACTCGAGTGTCTATGTCGATCTAATTTAGAACTATCAAATACACGTTTTAGAGTTCTAACTGCGTAATCCACCAACCCACGACTTCCTGTCTTAGAGACATTCATAATATAAATAAGAATTGTTAGTTTGAATATAAAATCTTTCATTGTCTTTAACTTGTCTTTTTAAAATTTGCATGTTAAAATGCAGTATTTATGGTATTTAGTCTATTTGTTAGCCCTCTAAATTTGCTTATAAATGTATATAAAGTTTGTGAAACATTCATAAGTTTTTATCGACTCAAACACAATTTCGCTGATAAAATATAATAGTTTAAACAAAAATATTATTGGCATTGATATTCTATAAATATATTTATTGGATCATTAAGATGACGGTATTTGTAGAATAATTTTAAACTTTAATCATATTATAATGTTAGATTACGTTAGGTCAGGATTGATATGAAATGTTTTATAAAACTGATTAATATCATTCTAATTTAGAAAACACGTTTTTCAATGAAGACGGCAGATTACATAGCATTTAGGATGGTTTGGTAGTGAAAAAATCATAAAAGATGGCAGCAAATCTGATTCTGTTTTTCAAATTGTTTCTTAAAAGATGTTTACGAAAACAATTAATAATTCTATAGTAATACTTGTAATTAATCTAGTCACCCATATTTATGAGAAATATTACAACTTATTAAAAATATGTGACAGCTGTTTTCCTCAGAGCATATAAATAAAACTTTACGCGTAACATCAATAGGAAGAGACATGTTTTAATCTAATTAAGTTCATTCAGTTAGAAGTATATTTCACCCGATTGAAACTGGGTTGGCAAAATATTTATAAATAAGTATTTTAAAATGATTTTCTTTTCTGAAAATATGTTAGTTTCTCTCATATATGTTTATACTGAAACATATTTCAGATACATAATAATATATGTTGTACGTGCATAAATCGTCTTCATCATCACGGTATCCTCTACGCAAATAAGTAAGGTTGCGTGTAATGAAGGTTGTAATTTTTATACGTATCACATATCATTGTATCACATATACTCGTATATAATATGTGTATCTCAAACTATACAAAAAACACTATACGTGTATCGCACATGAAACTATCGTGACAACATAGTTCCAAAGTATTTCAGGGTTAAAATTTGATGTTACAATATACATATATTATTGTCACAATAAATAATTAGTATCACCCTTGGAAGATCAGCGTACAGCGAATCCACCAAATTTCCGTCAAATTTGATAGCTGGCTACAAGTTTTTGTTGTGAACATTTTAAACTAAGTCGTAGACCCTAATATTTGAGCAAATAATTGATAATATTGTCATTCGTAAAATATCTGTCTAGACAATCTTTAAGTAAATGTCTGTTGATGCTATCATCTTATACGAAGCTATTCACCAGAATCCATCCTCACACAAGTCTAATCGGACATGCTGACATAATAATGACCAATGCTAATTTTTTGCTTTTTTTTTTTCAAAATTTGTGATATTTTTTGGGAAGCAATTTTATGTAAACTCCCAAAGCTGTCTCGCCGTTGTCGAGCTTAGACGTTCGGGTTGATTAAGTTATTAACAGACCGAGTGCACAGGTCTCTTCATTTCATGGCTTTGTACGTCGAGGTAAACTGCTAATCATCATTTATTTTCTAAAATATATCTCAAATTATTCGTGCAAGTGTCAGGAAAACGACTGCACCCAATCGCAGTTGAGTTTACTGGCTAGCCAATATTGGGTCCTCAAAAACCTCTACGTTGATATGTTACAATTTATTTGAATCGTCATTTTTATTTAATCCGTTAAAAAATTATACTGAATTATTCATATGAGAGTCACGCTCTTTTTGAATGAATGTATGTTTAATGAGAAAACGAATATTTAAAAGTTTGTCTAAAAATAATTTTATACACAATTTATCAAGCGCAACCCACACGTTACGCAATTGCTTATCGCGTTTGTCATTTAGAATAATCAGTGAAAAAGTCGTTTTCAATCCGCAATTAAAATTTTGTTTCTAGTAAATGAAATGTCTAACGAAATAATTTCATAAACAGTTTTTAATGCTTTAAAACAGTGGTTCTTAACCTTTTCGAAGTCACGGAGCAATTTTGATTAGAAGAAAAATTTTCGGAGCACCAAAATCAAACGGCCAGAAAACAAATAAAAATGCGGACATAACTTTTATTACAAATTAAACAGATTACATAGAAATTAAAGAAAATATATATCTTTGTCGGCTTCCATAATTTCGTGAAGCACTTTTTTCGGTTTTCACCGTTTTGCGGATTTTTCGGCTTTCATTATTTTTTTCGCGGATCACATGCAAAAAACTCGCAGAGCACCGGTTAAGAATCGGTACTTTAAAAATTCACTATAAACGATATCATATCGTATTAAGATAACAAACGTGTGCCTTTTTAAAATTAAATTGAATACGTGTACAGCGCAATGGAACGTATTTTTACTAGAAAAGAATATTAAAAAATAACACTAGATCAGCAAAAAGAATTTTAACTAAAGTTTCTAAAATCTCTTATATAGCTGTACTTCCGTAACATGGTTGACATTTTGTGGTAACCTATAATCAAATCTGCGGTCTGAAAATCCCTGACGTATTTATAGTGCAAAAATAATCTTTCATTCAATATAATTTATACGTACAGGGTCGGATTATGACCCTTAGATGCTCTAAACACTAACTAATTTTGGTGCCCCTTACACTTGTTATAAAAAAGAGACTTTCAAAGCAAGAATGAAGTTAAGAATGCACATGTAATCAACACCAGTGACAGTTGGCAACTAAACTAAGAACTTCTTATGAGCTAGTACCCGTCACTTGCGCTGATTCAAACGCGTCTAGACTCATTCAAAATTTGTATATCTTCCAATCTGAGAGTACATTCTACTTTATTTTCCATGATAAACATGATGACACAAAAGAGAACGCATTATATCAAGAACTTATTCATTTAAAAAATGGCTATAAATTTAATTTAAAAAAAAAATTAATGATTAATTCGGCTGTGAAAACTTTCAATGGTGCCTCCGTTACCTACATGTTCTAATCACGTGCTTACTTTGCTTAAGGGTTAATGCAGCACTGTATATGGATAAACATTTTTTATGCTTCACCAAATTTTGACTATTACAGTTTATACTGGGGGAATTGCCTTTTAGGTCAGATATTTTTGTGTGGTATCTATTTTATTACTGCTTTAATTGTATATAGGTTGTTTTGTTTTCTGCCAGGAAAGCGTATTAAAAAGTAAACATGCTATTTTTGGAATGGGGAATTATATGCGATATATGTATAATTTGTTAATATTCAACGATTATTACTATAATAAAAAAACATAGTTTTGTAGTAATGGATACTAACATTAAAAAAAATAAAAATACTAACATTAAAAACAAAACTAATATCTTTAGAAGAAAAAATGCGCTTTGTGCTATTTGGCAAAGCGCCCATATTTTTGCACTTTGCACAATTTTAGAATTTTATAGTTTGTTGGCTTATATTTTTTCTTTGTTTTATGATAACCGCTCCGAAAGCGAGTGCCTTGAAAAAATTTATAAGTGTTAATTGTCAATTATTTTTTCAAGAAATTCAGTCCATGTCCTGTTTTTTTAAAAACACGTGGCTAATATGTGCAATTTTACAAGATTTGAGATTTAAACAGGATCAGGTGGATGGGCTGTTCATTTACCAATGAGGGCGAAATGTTCTTTGTTCGAATACTGGAAAAAGGCGTCAAGTCAAAAAATGACCGTTTTGACATAATAATGCAGTTTGGTAGATTCTTGCACGCTCTATCATCTGGTAAAACAAGCTTGACCATATTCATTGTACTTTTTCTGTAGTATTAAAATGTTCCTATTAAGTCGATATTGAATATTTTATGACTGCCTTTTTTATTTTAATCATATCAGCTCCGAAACGAAGCATATGGATCTCCACAATGTGAAAATTAGATACATTTCTTTACGGTTTTTAAGAGTAATAATTCTCAATTATTAGCTCAACCGTTTCAAGTTTGTATACTGGCTACAATACAAATGAATAAACAAATTGAAAAAAAATACAACCAGCACGGGCCTTGAACCCGAGACCCCCGCTTGATACGCGTCCGTGATATCTACTAGCCTAACGAGAGCGACAATTACAGGCACGACACATTGAATCGGCGAAGGATTATTTGGCTGACCAGATTAAGCGTTTCTAGGCATATTCTAATTTTGGAAAATATGCCAACAAGATTTAAAGTTCAAGTTGCACTAATAAATTATCGTTAAATGTATTATAATGTAAGAGACAAAATTTTAAAAATGAATTTTCTCAAAACAGTCTTTTTTGACTAAACGCCTTCTGCCAGTACAGCGAGTTATATATAATTATTTATATAGGATATTCCATTGTTTATATAATTTTAAAAAAAAACTGTTTCAGAGTCCAATTTCTTTGGATGTGAGTTTTTCGATTTGCATTATATAATTTTTGTGTATAACCCAACATCTACGTTCTTCGGGGCTAAATATTTGAAGACATTGCTTTTGGAATCGGATTTCTTTCAAATGTCCCTCGGGTCCGATTCATTCGGAAACTCCTTGCTATGCGATACTTCATTAATCATGAAGTTGGTGCGTCATTTTATTTTTTTAACCATATTCCAATCTATAACAATACACATTCATATTTTTATATTACTAGTAATTATATTTCTTTATTTTCACAAAGCAATGTATTAAATTTTATTGCCGTTTTCGCGATAATGGCCATTGTGTATAAATAAATATTCTAGGACGTTCAATTTGAAACAGGTAATTTAATAACTATGCTATGAACAAATATTGAGGTGAGTAAAAAAATATACGCGCTCCGGTAATACAGGTAGCTTCCTTACATTTTCACGAGACCCAACTAAACATTGGCACTATTGTCATACATAATGAACGTACACGATTTTAAGGCTTTCTTTCATACTAAAAGTGGACTCGTTTAAGTCTTGAAGGTTGTCGAGAAATTCTCATATAAAATGACGGATCCCAAAAAATGTTGTCGTTTTGTGCATTTCCGATGTGTGGGGAGAGAATTTTTTTCTATACTACTCCTTTTTATAATTCAGAATGACGCAATTATACTTGTTATCATGTCGAGTTATAACACGACATTAATAGTGATTGATTATAAACAAGTTGGGCCATTTTCTGTCCGTTCCGTTTTTATTTTCTTTCTTTAGTACCATTGTTGGTCCAGACACATTAAGTTGAATTTCATGAAACCCGGACACCACATATCAATTTACATCGTTCGCATTATTAAGTTAATTTCAGGCTGACATATTTAATTTTGTATGTAATTCAAAGAATGTAGAATTCATATAAGTCAACCAAACAGAACACATCAAGTCATAACGTTGGACTCATCATATTTATTGATTGATCAATACACGAGTGAATGAATCTTCGAAAATTAATTTTATCATAAAGTAAGATTAATTTATAAATTAAGTTTAGATATGAAGTCAATTGACTCCATGCCCTTTTGTATTTGACTTGCTACATTTGACCTTTCGTACAGGAAGGAACCTACCGGATTATTGAAAAAGCTTATAATATGCGAACAACGTCAGAAACTGTTACTTAATTCCAATTTCAAATTTGATTAATTGACATTTCATTTATCTTCTTTTGTTTTCTTTTCAATTTATGTCAGAAAAATACACTCGTGTTGAATAAAATGATATATAATGGTTTTAGATACGGAGCAAAAAAATCATATAATTTTTCAACGTAATGGAAAAATCCTCAACATTCACGATAGCTTAGTGCATTGTTCCGCAACCTTTTTTTACCCACGGCACACTATAAATAAAAATATATCAAGATGTTCAAAAAATAATCCCAATACTCTTAAAAACTACTTACTTAATAAAGAGTCTTTCGGTAAGCGCTTCCTATCTTTAAATTTAGATAAAACAAAGTGTGTGTGAGATATCATCAAAATTTTCAAAAACCCCACAAGAAAAAGTCTAACGGGGTCAAATCGCACGATCTTGGTGGCCA
>JAPMAE010000534.1:0-18940 GCA_036584705.1 Rhyacophila sp. 25_7 | reverse complement strand
CGGTGATATAGTGGATAGATTAAACTAGTTCACACAGCTATGATTATGCGTGACCTTTAACTTTACTACCAACCGTTATATACGGTGATATAGTGGATAGATTAAACTAGTTCACACAGCTATGATTATGCGTGACCGCTTACTTGACAATTGCATTTTTTTTTTTAAATCATTTCCAATCACTTTGATTTTTAATCTTGCATATTATGTCTATTGTACACAACAAGAGTGCTTAAATTATAATTTAATTAGTACACATATCAGTAATGCAATATCGGTTGTGGTATTCTTTAACGCAAAAATTCACACCTGAATACAGCTTAAAATATATGTGAGAAGTTTTCAGACCTTAGTTTGGAGGTTCAATCGAACAATTTTTATTAACCAATCATTGCATTTTCTTGTTACGGGTATTAATTATTTTGATGCCATAAAGATTTTTTAAATAAAATAAGATATACAGAAATATAAATCATTTTTAAATGATTCTTTAACATTCTTGTTCTAAACATATTCAGTAGTTTTATATTTTCTCATCTTAAATATTGTAAGACTATGGTTAATTGAGGGGTGTGGTATAAAAACTTAGTAACCCACAATGAGACAATTCTGCAATAATCGCAGTTGAAAGTTTCTTACCTATTTAAAATATACTGAAAAAGTAAGTACCAAAATTACTTTTTTTTCAAAAAAATGGAATGAGGAAGTATAAAAGGGTTAATAAATAAGCTAAAAATTGAATAAAATGTCATTTTACCGAAGGATGGGTTACCAACTTTCAACACCACATCACTCTATTATAATGAAAACTATTTTATTAAAAATTATAAAATATTTTTGTCTTACTTTAATTAAATTTTAATATAAAATATACTAAAAAACCAATATTAATTATATTTACAATTACAAAAGTTAAAAATTTATTAACATGTAAAATCGTTCTGGAATATAAAAATATATATTTTGTGATACTGAATACACAAAACTATGTTATTATTTCACCTTAATTTAATCAACTTTCAACATAGTTCATAATATTATTTTATGATTATTTACTATATTTTATATATAAAAACTCTTAATAATTATGTCAAATTTAGTTTTTCAATTACACACAGTATTTATATGATAAGTACATATTATTTATTCTTTTTTTCTTTTAATCGTATTCGCTCCGGAACGAAGCATATAGATTTTTTCAATCTGAAGATTGTAAAAAAAATATGAGTAATAATTAAAAAACGGTTTTGGGTTCGTGTCCTGGCTGAATACAAATGAATAAAGTTTTGAAAAAAAAAATGTAACTACCACGAGCCCTTCAACCCATGAATCCTGCATACTAGGTGTATCCACTAACTAATAACCTAACGAGGGCGAGAGCTACGAATATATATAAATTAAAAACGTTGCGATTATAATATAACAAATGAGAAAAATTTCAATCAAATGCGCATTAACGTTTTTCCTGCACCAACTTTTAGTAATTTGACAAAATTGAATCTATGAATTTTTCTCGCAACAAATTTGTGAGGAATCACGTGCAATATGACAAATTACACTATCTTTCTAAAATCGCATGCATTTAAGAATTCACTTTATCAATTTTGCCAAAAAAAAAATAATTATCAATTAATATAATTGCATTTTAAACTATATTTTCATAAAAGTACACCCAATTACTATACCACCCAAAAAACCGCAGCAAATTTCTTTCTCTTCAATCAGTATGCGGCTCTCTATACCACAGATTTGATAATTATATTTACAACTTTTCTAAAAAAAAAAATATATTAACTAATACAATAAATGTGTTCAGTTTTCAAATTTACTACAATATAATATTATAACTCTACGTTGTTCTGTAAATTTTAAAGATTTTTCAATTATTATTAATGTGCTATAATTTATAATATTCTAATTTTCCCACCACATTTTCATACTGCTATTTTTTTAAATGAAATAAAGTCCATGATTAATTATGACGCAATTTTAGTGCTGTTAATTCTTACAAATTGTTATAAATTGTAAAAATCTACAAAAATTCCAAAGCACGACTCAAAGAATGAACTCTTTACCCCAGTTTCTTTCTAGCGTTGACATGTTTACTCCCTTTAACAAAAGCTTCATTTATGAATAGCTTTGGGAATCATTAATTTCCGAGCTTTCATCTTTGGTCTACAAGAAAATTGTATGCTATAAAGTAAGCCAGGGTCAGTCAGAATTTATGGCTAGAAAAACTGTTTTGAATTGTACACAAAATACTTTATATTATTAATGTATAAAAAAATATTGCGATCGTGATTTATTAATAGATTATTCTCAATGAATATTATTTATTAGTTGATTGGTTAGTATTGATTATATAAACTGCAGTATATTTTGTAAATATAATATCATAGAGTTACGTATCTACATAATTATATCCGTATAATAATTACTTAATGTGTTTTTTGTGTTCAGTATAATTATATACTCCTGCATGTATGATTGGTTATTGTCACAATAAACTAATGTTTCATTAACATATTTAGCTAAAGCGATATTTTCTTTTGTGTTATATAACTTTAAATAAAATATAAAGATTTCACAGTAGAAAAATGCAATGAATATATGAAAATATACAAAAATTAATAATAATATAGCTGAAATAATATAAATATAATTTATGTTATTCTGTCAAATACTATTTTCAACTTTAGTATCGTATAAAACGAAACCAATATTGATTTTTTAATAACATTTGTTATTATTTTATTATAATGACTTATCACTATGAATTAAAAAGCACGTTTTAGTAATGTTTGAAAATTTATAAAATAGAAGTACGTTTTTTTCCATATAGAAATCACAATGACGAGCAGTAGTTTAAAGTTGGTTTTGATTATCATGATTAAACTTTATAATTTAATTATCTATGTTACACATTGTAGCGTATCAATTATTTTGTTATAAAGAATGCCTTAACAGATTTGTTTACGAGTAATAATTTTCAATCTATAATTTTAAATGAATTTGGAAAAACTTGATATTTTGGCCAGCTATGAGATTCAAAACAACGACACATAGATTGACAAGTAGATGGACGGTCTACTGTATTTTTGCTAAAGGTGATATATAATGGAAGTTATAAATACATTGTGTAGTCTTTTTTTAAATTTAACAAATCACTTTAATTATTTACTTTTTTAAACTTATATTAGATATTGAATATTATAAATATACAAATGTATCAGTTTATAATATTTTAACTCAAAAAACATTGTTCATTGAACTACCTTTAAAACAGCTGAGACGGAAATAATGCTTTCTATTGTTCCAAAAGTGAACATATTTTCTATTCAAACTTTTTACAGTTGATTGTTAAAGAACACGTCGTTGTCTCTATAAATTCATTAATCGATTTTATTCTACATAAAAAACACTTTTTTTTCGGAGCTCTCGTCTTTATTAGTAAAGCCTATTGACAAAATAATATATTGAAATATTAGTATTACTTTTTTACTAAGAATACGGTTCATAATTTTTTTGGAGGTTTTTTTATTACATTATACATTATTCACCGATAAACATCTGTTAATATTTTTTGGTTTTGTGGGAAAGAATGAAAATTATTTCAAATAGTATTTATTTATAATCAACAATAAAAATACTGGTGATTGAAACTGCTAAGTGAACTCTCATCATCTATTAACAAAAAAAGAAAAGTGTTTGTATCAGTAGTTAACTCTCTTTCCAGAATATTTTAGAAATATATTGCTGAGTAACAGATGAGAAACATCTCTTAACATTATTTTGACAATTTTTCAAAGATATTCAATATATAAAACGAGTTTTTGGCTGGACAAGATTAAATTGTACATAACTCAAGTTTTCGGTTATACAAACAACTTTTTATGTTTTATAGAAGATATATTCAAACTCATCTCAAAATATTACTAGATTTCTTAATATAAATGATTTTATATATTAGTTTTATTTGCATTGAAATAAAAACATAATATCTACATATACTCGTATGTTCATGATATCGACCGTATTTAGGCAAAATGGATTAAGCCTCACAGAAGATACTTTAGTAAGATTTTTAGTCAAAGTCACATTAACACAAACTAATAGGGCATGATTACTAATAAGTTGGTGTTTTATTTTACTGATTCTGTAATTCAACAAGTTATTAAAGGAAAAGGATTAAATTTGAGTTTTAATGCTTTTTGTTCCTTTCTACATTTACTTGGTAGATTGTTCTTTTTCCAATATCCAATGCTGAATTTTGATAATAGTTTGGTATTTTTGGTTTCATTTTTTTGATAGAACGTATATTTACAAATAGTTGTGTAGATTATGATTCTCAAATAATAGCACTGTTCAAAAATCTCAGTGTTAAGTTCTTTTGCATAAACAGAGTCGATATATGTTAAAGTAACAAACGTTTTGACTAAAATGTATTTTTTTTTGTATTTAAAACTGTTATGTTATAGACAAAACTAATTTTGAACCTTCAAAATATGTTTTGTGCAAATGAGCTTAAAATATGTGTTATTATTTCAATACAGTAACTTTTTACAAACGATTGACAGTAACGTATTCTATTAGAAACGTATAAACTTTGTATTTTTAAGCATTAGGCAAAATTTTAAACGAAAAATAGTTTTGAATCACAAAGGTATTTTAATATGTATTAGTACGATAAACAATAAGTAGCTTAAATATTATTAAACAGTATGTGCGCAGTTTGTTTAAAAGTATCAAAATTAGGTTTTATATAAATGTCATTAGATTGGTGAATCGTTTATGTTTGGAATAAATTTATATTATTTTAATGTACAACGTTATAAAAAACCTTACTCAACCTATAAGTTATTGATGTTTGGTGATACTGTAGTATTTTTATTTATTTTTCGGTAAAAAATCCATATTATTGAACAAAATCGAATTGTGCTAAACAAATTTTATTCATCAAGATTAGTGAGTTATTTTTCATGCTTTCGTTCAAATCCGACCTGAATAAGATTCTCTGCTAACCTGCTATTTTCTCAGATACCGATAGAGCCTCGAAACATTTCTCAGTTCAAGACCTCTGATCTGGGACAATTGGCAAAGCGCCATTTTAGTTTCCCTCTTCGTAAAACTTGACACAGTTCCCGCGTTATTTGGAGATGATCCTACATATTTTATTATCTAGCACCCTTTCTAAATTATTTACAAGTTAAGTATATAAAAATTGCTACTTTGGAGTTTTTTATGGTCATGGAGTTATTCGTAACCAAAATTTCTTTATGAAAATCTTTACATAAATAATCAATACTTTTTTTTAAGTAAGATGAGTTCTATGTTTCTATTTTATTTTTCATTCATATTTAGGAAAACAAAATTTATTTATTTTTATATGGTAGAATTTTAGATATTTTAACGGCCTATATTATATATTACATCAAAAGTCTTCAAATTTTTCAGCCTAAGAGCCACACTGACTCCTCCACTGAGTCCAAGACCTATCTAGCTCATCACACCAACATACCGGATTTGTGGTGCTCGTGGGCCGGTGTTGGCCTGCAGGCCGTAGTATTGAGACCCCTTAATAATATGATAAATATTAAATAATAATTCAATATTATAAATTTTAATGATAGTTACAACTCAATGAATTATTTATTATTTCAATAACCACTACTTTTTCGAATAATTTTCAAAATCATAAAATTAACAATTTACTAAAACGTTTTATAATTACTAAGTTTTGAAGCATAATGATGACCACCAGTTTTTACAACAACATAATAAATTTTAATTGTCATGTTAAGTATTAACAACAATGTTCAAATGTTTTTAAAGTAAACAATATATCTATATCCATTGAAGAAACTACGGTTCTGGTTTGAATTTCAAAAAATCAATGAAAAATGACAATTTATAGTAAGTATCGTCTTAATATTAAGTAAAACTGAAATTTCGGTCATGAATAACAAGTTCTATGGAAATGACGGAGTATTTAAGAATTTAAAATTGATTTTTTATTATTTTGATATATTTATGAACGATACATGAAATTGATAATAAAACTAAAACAAATGCTTACAACACATTGAAAAGCTATGTACTGAGTATTTTTCAAGCAATGGTGAGAAAACAGCGGGAAATACATTCACAACAGACAGAGATAGACTGGTCGCCATGTTTTAACACGTGTCGCTTACTTGTGGCGCCAAGAAAATTTTATCTTTTTATTTTAAGGCTTTTTTACGGCCAGGAGTTGTGCCAATGTCTGCCAAATCTTAATGACTTAACTGTCAAAGAAAATTTTTATGTATTTTATTGAACGTTATTCATTCAATTAAAAGAAACACAAATATAATGATAAATAATTAAATAAAACTTATAAACTAGAAACTATTTTTCGATTTCTAGTACCATTTATTTAATGTATATAACTATTAAATAAATATTTAAAATATTTTTCAATAAGTTTTTTTACTGTGAAGATTTTTTAGTAATACTTAAAATTTAATTCTATTATACTGCATATTCTATTCAACACTTAATTGATTAGCTATTTTAACCCTAAACTTATTTTAGTAGGAATTTTTACTCTCCTTAAAATAACGTGTATACTTTTTGATTTAAACCACGGGCCAACGTTTTGAAAAATGAACCAAATTACCAAATTTTGAAAAATGTGGTAGCTAGATGAAAATTAGTTAAACAAGAACTTTATTTAAATATAAACCTAAGTAAATCTGAACAATTAAATACTATAAATTTAATTTACTATCAATTTGTTAAAAAAGAGTTACTAAATAAAAATAATAACACATTTTTTTATCCGCTTACATAGTACGAAAACCACTAGTAAAATATCAAGACCAGCTTCGTTAGTTAAAACATTTTTTTTATTCATAAGTAAAGAGTGTCGTTGGTAACAATTAGTGTTTTCAAATTATTTAAGTATTTTACATAATAAATGTAGAAGTCTTTTTTAATTTTTGTGATATCTTTTTATATTTGTTTATAAAGATACATGCAATTTTCATAAAAAAAAATAGCAATTGGATGAAATTTTTTATAGATCCGGGACTGGCTTACATACTGTGGTTTTGTGAACGAGGTTTAAGATTTTTAATTTGCCATTTCTTTTTATCAATTTTAAGATTATTTTTAAATTATAATATCTATATACTGTCTTTTGTAAGTGTTATATAAAAACTTATGATTACCATTTTAAAAAGTATTCTCTTTATTTTATATCATATTAATTTTAAGTTATGTCAAGGTACAAATTTTTTGCTAATCTGTATAGTTTAATTTATATATACGAGTATTATGATGATGCACAGAATTTTTGAATTCATGGATTGCGTTTAAAGTAAATATATGAGAAACTTTGAAATATAATTTTAACGCAGTACATTTAAAAGTTAGCATTACACAAAGTTAGTTGATCTATCATCAAGTATTAGTTATAATAATGTTGATCCAATCTTTATTTTGAAAAGGTTTAATGCTTTTTTAAATATTAAATATTTATGGCTCTATACGTTAAGTGAAAACGTATTTTAATAGCCTGTTTAATTTGTTCTATCTAATTCCTTGCATATGGAAATATGAAGACAGTATAAAACTTTTGCCTTGCTTACGAGTACAATAAAGTTTAAAAAAAATCTTTTTGAAACACTCACTGCACTTTATTGCAGGATGTTTCACATTTGTTACATAATAGCGCACGTTTTTAATAGTATAAATATGTAGTAGGTATGGTGTGGATTTAAAAATTGCTAAATTTAAAAACTGTTATAAATATTTTATGATTTTGCTTTCAAACACATATTTCAAAAATAACATAGTGAATAAAGATAATTTTATTCCCATTTACCAAAAATTTACAATGCATTTCAACATGATTTTTTTTAGTTTTTTTGTCAACGAAAAACTTTTTCTTTACGTTAATTTAATATACTCATATATGGAATACGAGTACCAAACTCTACGTACATTTAAAAATCTAAGTGATATTTTTGAATACACAGCAACTTTTACTTTTACAAATAAATTTCAAAACATTGTTATACGGATGTAGCAATGCGGATTGTATTAATATGTAACTGGGTTGACTGTGTAATATGACTTTTAGATTTCAACAATTCTCGACTATCAAGATTTGTCTATTCACTATTTCAATTTTAAGTGCACTTAAATCTTAAATACATTGCTATCAATACCTTGACTTATAACACACTGATATCACTTATAAAAATACAAATCACAATAAAAAATATTTTCAAACTAGAAATATTATTAAAATATATACCACAGTTTTTTAATACTCTTTTTGCTTGACTGGTTTTCTCCTACTCGTAGTCCCAGAAGGACAATTTCAAATGGCAAAAATTAATTAATTGTGATCGCTTTTTTACTTTGTGTACCTAAACTGATAGTTTTTATTATCTTTATATTTGGTAACATTTAGAGTTTCTAATGTATGTACGCGTACAACTAGTAGGCAATATTTTTTTTATTTGTTTCAGTAAAAATAATTTATCGAACTAAACCAGTCATAGTTTTTTTTATAATATATTATAAAAATATTAATAAAAGACTGCTTTTTTAAAAATAAATGAACACAGTTTAATTTCATAGGAATTTCCAAGAAACGTGTTAATTACAGCACATTGGAGCAGTATCTTTCTTTTGGCACATTTTCATGTACAAAACTGTTAGCAGAAGATATTTTCTATCACACAGTAACTTTGAAATATTAACATTAGTCTGTATGAGTTTTCTGGCATTCACGTTACTTATGAAGATTACTGTTAGTACACTAAAATACAGTCGAGAAGGGTGTGTGCTGTCGCACTGCGTCACCCTCCGACCCTCCTTATACCCTTCATTCATTACCTAGTCACGCCAAGTTAGCCTTATTTTTCCCACTTTGCCTCTACGCTGTCCGAAATGCCATGACAAATTATTATTATGGCCGATTTGCTTCTACGCCTCTACAACTCACTGCTACGATGTTCGTGCTACGCATAATTTGGTTCTCGAAGAAAAATTTGCAAATCTACGCTAAGTAATTATTCTATGGGAACTTTAGACTTATCAGTGTACAACGTTTGTTAATTACAAATCGTTATTAATGAATCTCTACGTTATACTTTGCAACCCACAATAGAATATTGGTTAATAGGCTACGTTTCAGTGTCAGGGTCACTACATTTTAACCGCGTTTAAGTATAACAAAAATTAAATAAATTGTTTTTACATATTTTTTCTTTTGTTCAGTATTTAGTTAATAAATCAGTCACATACTATTATTCATTTTATTATAATCACGGATTAAACTTAATAAATGATTCTTAGTACTAACTATATTTCACAACTTCCAAAAATAATTGTCAGTATATAGATCATAACAAACTAAATTGGTCTTAAATTAAATATATATATATATATTGCAAAAAATTGATTTATAGCTATTTTATAATAATTGATAGGTTATCTTTTTTTAACATCTGTAAAAAAAGTCATTATTTTAAAATATGATTTGAGTGTTAACTACTTTAAGGTTTTTTTATATATCGTGTTACGACTTTCAAATTTATTATTATTATTTTTAATTAATTATTGTCTTATTCTGTTTAAAATACAAGTATATTGAAACAGTTTTCATCTCAAGACACCAAGAATAAAAATAAAACTTGCAACGAAAAGAATTGATTACCAATTAAATCGACAATAGAATCGAAAATTAAAAATTTTACGTGATATTGTACGGCATTTCAAAGCATAATAACAAACATTCAAATATTGTTTTTTCTGTTATCACCGTAATTATAAAGTCTTCGTTTATTTCTTTAACTATGTCGCGTTTTTTAACTGGGGCGCATGGACACCATATGTTACCCTGCAAATTCCTGTCACTAGTTAGTTCTTTACGTCCTCACATAACATGTCTGCATTTCGTAAGTTTGCATTTCGCTTTGTAGATGTTACAAAACAGCTTTTTTGGACAACAGAGGAAGAGGCATGCTTGGTTAACATTCAATTCAGGCATTTTTAGCACGTAGTCAAACAAAGTCTAACGTCTCATTTTCGCCAATTATGTAATAAGTAACTGCATTATCTGTTATTCTATTATCACAGTTGTAAATATATTTATATATATTGAAAATGTCTAATCAAATACTCGTACATCTAAATAGTAATTAATTTTTTATATATTTTTTTATTTATCAAATAATTTATCCTTACTTAAAAGTTTTAAGAGGTAATCGATTATAATACAATGAAGTCAAAGTAAATAATTGTATGTATAGTAAATAAATAATTTATCAGTTAATTAACACAAAAATACTTTTTAATTTATTAATCAAATATCATAGTTTTTATTTTTAGATACCATTAAATTTCTTTATATGTGTATATATAATATAAAACATAGTGCATTATTTGTTGATCCATAACTATCATATAAGTATTTTATTCGTGCACATAACAGTACATATTTCTAATTTAATACATTCACAACTTGACATTAAGATACATAGATTTAAAATTTTGTATATAAGTTGATTTTTTTCGAATTGAGAATTGTTTTGTTAATACTATCAATATATTGAATACTTATAATACAGTCTATCGTTGATTCTTAAGATGAAAAGATGTTTCTAATATTTTATAATTTTTTTATTTTCAAAATTATGAAAGCTATTTTAGGCATGATAAAAATACACTACGTGGTTTGAGTATTTTTATGGCCTTAAAAATGTTATATTATTTTTAGTCTTCGCTCAGGAGATTTATTTTAATTTTATCATTTAACATCAAAAGTGAAACTGTCGGCCATTTTGATAAGGAAGACTATTTCCTGTAGCTCAGCTTATCGCAAATGGTGTCCGGGTTTCTGTGAGTTTCCCGCTAAATTTTCCCGCCATTTTCAAGTCAGTACAAGATTCACACTTAGTGAGTGACTTAACTGGGTTGTTCAATTATAGATATATAAAATAATCAAATTTACATTTATTCATTTGTATAATTTCAAAAATATTATATTCAGACAAAATAAACTTTCTTTATTGCGCAAATATAAAAATAAAAATTAATACTCCAAGGAAATTTGAAATAAAACTATCTTTGTGTTGCATTTTAACTATAAAACGGTGTTGATCAAAGTATACTTCACAAGTAGGACTGGTATATAAATTTTAAATTATTTAAAAACTTTTGATTTTTAACGAGTTAACAGAAGATATTGTTTTTGCTTATTTTTACAAATAATAACAAACACAATTTGGTAAATATTTACTTTAAAAAATTGTGAAATTTAATCGCTGTTATTTTCTTGGATAATATTTGTAAACGTGATCGGATTTCTTAAACAGTTCATTGTCATTTCTCTTATAATGCAGACTTTATATTATTATATTAATTCCTATAAAATATAAACAAAACCATAATAAGCAAAAATGAAAATTCATGAAAATTCAAAGAAAGAAACATTTTATATCAGTGTTTTACATGTTAAAAACACGTAAACGGTGATTTAGTTTATATGTTTTTCATCTAATTTTATGAGTTACGGATTCAATCTTGTAGTGACCACACAACACACAATATGAGAAGTGTATTTCCAAAGTGAACGTATTCCACTCCAACAAATTTGTGACAAATGCCAAAAAACTGTTTATTGTGCCGATATTACATATTTTCTTGATATCTCGATTGCAAATTGTATTTTATACTACAAACGGATATAATAAAAAGATATGTAATATCGACACCGTAAACAGGTTTTTGACATTTGCCAGAAAAAATCTTGAAATATAATAAGTTTGCTTTGGAAATACACACCTCATTTTATTTCATGTTTGGTTGTAACTAGAATAAAAACCAACATTATCTAACAAATAATTAAGAAATATGACTCGTAAAACAAAACGTTCCAAAAGATTTTCATTTCCATATATTCCATTAAATAGCGGATATAGCGTTGTTTTTTTTTTTTGTTTCATATATTTTTTTAATTTTAGTCATAGGCCATAATAAGAGCTGAATTTTAGCAAGAATTTTGTATTTGAAAGTTACGATACACTTTTATATCTGTCACTTTGTTAAATAAGAAAAATGTATTTTATCAAATTAAATTGGAAACCATCATTACGTAAAAGAAACATGAATATATACAATAATTATTAATCACAATTATACGGCTAAATAACTTCTAAAGGTCCAATTATTCTTCTTGTGTAAATTAACATTAGAGTTTCATGTCTGGTAACTTAGATTAAGCCCGAAAACTCAACAAAATACGCATTTTTCGTGCGAGTGACTTTTTTTTCAAATACCTTTTTAGCATACGGATATATGTTTTGATTGAGTTTTGTTAGCATTATTATTTAAAAGTTCTTAAGAAGAATATACAAAACTTTGTTAAGGTGTTTCAATGCCTTTAATATGAGAAAAAATATTATTATTGCGGTTGAATTTTCAATTAATTGAAAGAGAAAATTGAAAAAGTTTTGGTGAATAATGAATATTTTATAAAAAATCTTTTTTAAATTTATATTTATTTTTTAATATGTAGTTATTCTTTTTATCAATATTTCACTTTTTTACCAGGATAAATATCGTTAAATATACTTATCGCTAGTTAATATCTGTACGTTTTTGTGTATTACGCCAGCATTATATTATTTGACTAAATATAATGTATGAATGCTATTCAATTGCCTCTTGAGACGACGAAATTTAATGGTATCTGTGCATAGCCAAACTAAAACCAAATCTTAGTTTCACCTTAGAGGTGATAAGAGAAAGAGAAATTGCGTGGTCTATCTCATTATCACTGTGTTTATCGATTAGTCGTACCACCACAACCATCATATTTGCCGCAGGCATCTGTTTTAAAAATGATTATCTTGAGACTTCGTAGATAGTTATAATTTGCTTTCATAAAAAAAATGTCACTAGTATGCAAGAGAAAAAAGGCAATGTTTCTTTCAGATCAAGTACAGTTCTAAATTTTAAAGTGAGTCGCAGACATGTCGCAAAAAGTTGAAGGCTATTACAGCAATTTTCAGTAAAGTACCAGTTCTCATGTTATGCACTCTCCAATATTTAAATTAGTCAATCTCGGTCCTTTTTTTTACCATTCTTAAATGATAATATGAACGGATTGTACTTATTATTTCTTTGCTAGGCTATAAGTTTCATTTTCTTAAAAAAATATATCAGCTTCACAGTCAAGTTTTTATTCAGCCATGCTGTTATCTTTAACAGAATTTTTCACTTTTTTGATTGATTTTTAATTGCATGGCCATTTTTTTTAATTTTATTATAAAAACAGTTTATTTTAAATATGTACACAATATTAAACAAATAAAATATATAATCTATACTGTCAGATTAAGTAGTAAAAAGAGAAAAATTGATTTCTTCATATATATTTAAAATCTGAATTATACTCTTTGACAATAATAATGGAAAATAGTAAAGCATTAAATAAATGGCACACATTTTTCTATCAGCTATATTGGTTTTTAATTATCTTAACAATAAATACAAGCAATTTTCAAATATAATGAAAGTTTTCAGCTGAATTTAGTGATGAAAATAGTTGGCGGCATTTGTACGTAATGTTCTATCCAATGTCACTCAGGCCATTAATTTTAACAAGCTTACTGTTGCCTTGGTGATGTTTTTTTAATCGCTTATCTTTATTATTTGAGTTTTCTGTTATTAAAACTAGGCAGTGGAAAGTTATGGATAATACTTAAAATTTTGAAATACTGGAACTCTTTAAACGAAAGGTACATTTCAAGTGTATTTCGAATATTTTTTACCAATAAACTTTAAATAAATAGCTTCTATAATGGATTAGTCCTCTATTGTACCAAATATATATCTATTTTTTATTATCAAAATTATATAGATACATTTTATTAACACCCAATTTACTACAATCTCAATTTGAAAACTGTTTTGAGAGAAGATTTATAGTAATTGGTAACTATGTAGTAAAGATTTAATTATATTAAATATCACTAAAAATAGTATTGTTGTTGATATGTATTTTGTGAATAGCGCATCCAACTTACGAACTGAGGGTCTAGGTTTGAAACTAGGACATGGACTAAATTGGTTGAGCTAATAACCAACAATTATTACTTTAAAATCTGTCAAAAAGAATCTTCACATTGTGAAAATCTATGTAATTTATTTTGTAATTGAGATGATTAAAAGAAGAAGAAGAAAAAATAGTATTTTTTTTGTAAATAAACATAGAAATCACGGTTTTCTATATAATTAATCATAGTAATATACCAATATTAACATTATTATGTTCGAATTTAACCATACTTTTTGACACTATTTTGTTATGTGATTATTCTATAAATTATAGAAAACAATATTTTAGTATATTGTATCAATGGTATGCGCAAATTTATTTTTAAAATTCTTTTCAAATGAAATTTGTTTGTTAATTATAAAAAATATATATACAAATATCCGTAGCCCAAAAATACACAAATTTAATAAAATTTTACAATATATAAATTTTATATTATGTAATAAGCTATTAAAAAATAATTATACTATAAAAAATACTTTTTTCAAAAATAATGATTTTAATTTAGTGTATTAGAATATATTTTACGCAAAGTATCAATAATAATTTATGTGTTATTTTCAAACAAAGAAACGATGCGAAAAAGTTTAAATTTTCAAAATTTTATTTAAAGGATAATTACCATTTTAAAGACTTAAATACTTAAGTACTTAAATAAGACAGAAAAACTTTAACAATTTAATATTTACTATTTTTATTTTTTATATTATTAAAATCCTAGATAATTTACCGTAGAACTAAGTTTAAAATTATCATTTTTAAACTAGTATATTTTATATATTGTATTCATAATTTCTTTTCAAACATAAATTCTAGCGGTAATCTATATAAATTCACATTATTAATATAAATAATGTAAAGTATGATTTTATCTGACCTTAATATATTGAAAAAAATAATATAATTTCTTAAAAAAGGTATGTTTTTTTAAGGCTTACAATAATGTGTTTTCTCAACGCCTCAACGGCTGTCGTATTCTTGGATGGACTTCTGCGTATATATAACTTCCGGTAGAATTGTTTTGTGACGGATTTTTTCTTTTTTCATTCCTCTCTACAGAACATGGGGATGAAATCAGTTTCCGGTTGTCAAGTGCTGCCCTCTTCACAACGGACGTCCAGGAATAAAACCTTCCAGCGAGCTTTTGAGACTTTAAGCTCAGTTGCTTTGCTATCATTATAAAGATATAAAAAAACTCAGTATAAAAAAATATAAGACAAATTGTTAAATCAATAATTTAACGGGTCAATTTATAACGTTAACCTTTCTCAATGAAAACTATTTAAAAAATTATCTGAAACCAAGATAAAGAGGTTTATGATTGAATTGCATAAGTTTCAGAGCCGTAAATATTTATTTTTATGGTTTTGATAATAAATGACACATCGAAGTTTAAAATGAGCTAAAAACAATTGTTTATTCAACGATATCAATTAACGTCTATTAAAATTTAACTGAAGCAATACAATTAAGTGATAGAAATTCTGTTAATGAATAAATAAATATTTTATTGATTATAACAAAATTAATAATAAATGAATTGTTAGAATGTTGTTTTTATACATAATTGAATATAAATAAACAAATATTTCAAAGTTAAGTTTTAAATAAAATAATAATTATTAATAATTAATTATAAAAATAATATTTAAAAAGTTTTAAATAAAATAATAGTGAGATTTTTTCAGTGTTAATACATTAAATAGTTATTATATTGATTAAAAATGGCGTTCGCGGCAGCTCGTATGATCCTTAAGGATAAGAGAAGGAAGACATCGAAAGAAGATTTTCGGGACCCCAGAAATCGTAGCAAGGTAAAACCAAAAGGCACCATCCCCAAACACGTAGTTTTTCAATTGTTTAATATTTTTTTTTCAGATGTTTTTAGACATATTATTTTTATCATGTTGTTTAAATTATAAAACATCTACAAGGATAGCAGTTTTCTTGTTTTAATTAGTGAGTAGATGGATAGCATGACATAAAAAGAAGAGTTATATTGTTGTTTACAATGAATTTACCAGAAAATATTTATTTATTTGTGAATAATAAAAATATTTTTTTTATATTATCCGATTTATTATATTTTGCTTCATGTCACATTATTTCATATAATAAAATCGCCTTTACTTATGGAATACTAGTGAAAACTGTCAGTTACAAACTATTCAAAGCTTTCACTAAGCGCCATCAAAACTTCATATTTTACACAGTAGTGAAGCTAATTATAAAACATTAGACATACTTTGCTTTCTTTATAATTGGAAATATGTATTTTTTATCTTATCCTGTAATAAATTTTCATTCAATAAAATATATGATGCATTATATTGTGTACAGTTTAAATCTGTGTACAAAGGAAATATTAAATATCAAATAATTGAAAGTGATACAATGTACATATTATTAACCTGTCTAGGAATATGGAAAGCATATGCGTCTGCTCAAAATTCGGTTTGAAGAAATATAACGTACGAGTATATGTACGTCAAATAACAAGCAATAAGATAATCGTATATACTATTTATGCATCAAATAAACATTATACAACAATAGTATTGCATAGATTTAATGAAATTCCAAATTAACGAAAAAAACTTTCACCCAATTCTGTAACTGTAATTAAAAAATCTAACTTCTGGAGAGGTTAAGTAATTCATTCAAGAGATGTATTGAGCCGAATAAAATGTGGGATCATATCAGATATTATACAAATAGTTATAAATTATTTTTATACTTCTGTTTTTACTCGTATAACTATTTTAAAAAGCGCGCGAGTATGTATGAATGTATATATTTATATATTTGCATAGATACATGAATGTATTTATATTTTAATAATCTTTATATAATATAAACATTTTTTTTTTAATATAAACACTAGTAAAAGGTATTAAAGATTATACAAGTATTTCTTTTATTTGATAGTTTTAATAACGGTGAAATGTTTCTGGTATGTTTTCAAATGTTTTTTTTATTCTTTTATTCTCCAGAGATTACTTTTACATACAACTATAAGTTATCATCTTTACTTTCCTAGACTCAAAAGGGTAAAAAATGAAAATAGTCGTCGGGAGAAAATATTTCACCAAAAAAAAACTTACGCTTTCCCTGCGTACAGACGTTACGCAGCCAGGGATCCTAAATTTGTTTATTCCCTAGTAAAGTTTAATATATCTTACAGACATATTGGTAATAAAAAAATAAACATGTTGCTTGAAAGAAGATTTCTTTTTTACAATAAAAACATATAATAATCTGTTTTTCATACCGTTATTCCTTTGCATTATTTTTAATACGTACTTGTATCTTCAATCACACATGTTTTATAGTAATATTTTTTCCAATTAGATATTTTACATTTAATTTAAAGTTAATTTTTAGTTACATAATTAAAAAACTTTTGATTTTATATTTTAGTCAGAGTGAAGACTCAAGTAAGAATTTAAAAAATAACTTTTGCGGTCCATTTTAAAGTTACAACCATTATAATAAAAAATACGCGCATTAAACATTTATTATAGAAGAAAGCTTTTACACTTAACGGACTATTATACTAGAAATATATTTTGAGAAGATACAGTTTTTTTCAATCAATTCAATTAAAAATAATATAGAATAACTAATTTTTATTTAAGTAGATCGTATGGTATATAGCGATAATAATCATGTATACTGGCAAGAGTCGTCAAATGGTACATAAACATACAGTTATCTTTCGATTTAAGCAGATAATTAGTTCCACAAAAACAGTGCATAAATGCAAGTAATCAAATACCGTATAAAAATAGACGTGTGTTTAATATTTGTTTTTTTAATTTGCTTTAGTGTTGGTTGCAAAAAAAAAAATTTTCAAATGTTGATTCATTTATGTTTCTTGCCAATACGTGGACCCTATATAGAGGTTTGAGATATAAATAACAAATATTACTCGTAGTAAACAACTATCAAGAACATATTCTCATTATTATCTCAAAAAACATAGAGTTATAAAAAAGATAGGATTTTAATATATCACATTACAGTTAAATATTTACAAGAAGTCAATAAATGTTGATAGCATAATAGCTATGCAGAATCTGTTGTTTGTTTGCTAGTTAACTTTTATCTCACTTAAGTTTTATCATTTTATATTTAAATTAGAAAGTCGTTTATTTAATTTTAAAGTAAGAAAAAATTAACTCCTGAAACGGTTAGACTCTTAATAACAACGTTCTTGACTTTATGTCACTAGCTCCCTTTTTACAATTCTTTACATTTAATCTTTCAAAACTATTTGTCTTATTTTATCAAGTATAATTTTGAATGTTTTAATTTGTAACATTCTAATAATCTGGCCCTTTATAAAATTCTTGTCAATACGTAAATTAAATCCTTGATTTTCTTTAATTCAAAGTATTTTTTCACGATATTATATTTTCAAATGTTTAATAGCCTTTTCTTGGTCCTCCACTATCTTTCAAGTTTCACATATACACAAAACTATATATTTCTCTGTTACATAATACATTTTCAGCAAAATTTCATTGTATGGATCCCATTTGAGTATCTTTGCCTTTAATATGTCAGAAATAAGTTACTAAAAAAAAATGTATTAATACATATCTAAAGACTGAGGCTTTGTTTGACTAAATTAAATTAAGTATTTTTTTTAATCATTAGTAAGTAAAAAAATAATAGATAAATCAATTATTTTATTGAAAACTAGCTGAAACCCGGCATGCGTTGCTACACCTGCTTGTATGTCATGAGCTTATTAATGCTGTAACAATGCATTTATAAATCTCCAGTCTTTTATTTTCATAATCCGGGTGGCCAGTA
>JAPMAE010000533.1:0-19797 GCA_036584705.1 Rhyacophila sp. 25_7 | reverse complement strand
GGTTTTGTCTGTAACATTTTTTTTACTGGTGAACGTGAGCTCTATTTATATATTTATATTTCCCTTTATTCCTATTAAAACTATTTTAAATAAGAGCAATACAACATTATAAATAAATAGGTTTGATATTACTTTACAATACAAATAGCGAAAAAATTTATAAACGTTGTATTTAAAAATAAGTAAGAAACGTAATGAGAAGAAAAAGTTAATAATCTTATCCTTTAATAACTCGTTAATTATCAGATCAGGAAAATAAAATACTAATTTATCAGTCATCGTATACTTCAAGTTTATGTTAATGTGACTTTGACTAAAAATCATTAAAAAACGTTTTTTGTGCCTCTTGTAAAATCTGTTCTGCAAGGAGTTAATCTTTTTTTGCCTAAACGCGGCCAATGTCTTTAAAGTTACGACAAATTCCGAAACATTTTTTTTATAAATCACAGTTTAATCTGTGCATAAAATAAACTAATATTTTTGCGCACAAATTGTATAAGAAAATTCTTGAGTCAAAACCAAACATCGTGTCGACTAGCTTAGCAATTTCTTTAATCTTACAACTTGACAGGATTCCAATTGTTATTAATATGCGAATACTAGTTGTTTTACAATGGTATTACGTAGTATGGTCGTATTTTCAGTAAGATAAGGCATTACATTCCCCAAAGTCGGTAGAGTAAGCGGCGTTGTATTTATGCCCGGGATTTCCCCATTCCCGCGGCAATAAGCCCAGGCTCGTGTCTGCAGGACTGGCAACATGCCAAAAATTCAAATTACTGTGTCGTCCGTGATGTTGGTGCGCTGTTTTGAACTCGACATGGCGAACATGTTTGTTTGGACTTGCAGCATATTTTTGCGAATGACAAGGGAGCATATACAGCAATTTTGAATTTGAACAATACTGCGTTAACTTCATTACGCAGAAATACTACATATACGAGTATGAATATCGTCGCTTAAGATGTGATACCTCGTAACTACAAAAAACAAACTTTTCAGGAGAAACAAAAACTGTTTATAAAAAAAATGGGTATTTTGATATTATTACTGAACTATTACTTAAATAGTATGTTGTCCGATATTAAATGCAAGTTAAATATATTTTTTCCATTCAAATAATGCACATCTTCTTTCTTGGGTCATTGAATTCTGTAATTTAAGAGTTACAAGTTATCACATCTTAAGCGACGATATGTTTTTAAATATTTTATCTAAACAAACTTTCTGTATAATGTTAAAAGAGATAATATGAAATACAATAAAATAATATTTATTTACCATTGATCTCGAAAAGCGACAAACAAACGTTGTTTTATTTTGGTTCCGGTTTAATTCAAATATCTACTATTTAAAGGTTTTTATCTGTCAAGAAATCCTGAAAACGCATCGCAGAAATATGAAAACAATGTGTAACCTTATCCTGTGCCAGATTTAATGTAACAACCCAGCAAGTGTGAATTTTTCATCAAAAATAGATACTAATAATATTTATTTCAAAAGTATATTGAATATTTTTTGTCATAGCTTGGTTTTAATGATCATATTATAGTAATATCTTTACGTTTTCATATTAAAAATCATAAAAAAAATCTAATTTATCTAGCAAACTATGTTTTATGTTCAGCGAGTTAATTCACTTCTGGCATTTAATCGGTGTAAATGAACATTGCGAAAAATGTTGAAAACACGTATTCCATTAATAATATATATATACAACTATCAAACAATTTAATCGAATAATTTGTACAGTTTTACCTTCACATACGGATATATATTTTTTATTATAAAATTCAAAACTAATTATTTTTATATATGTCAATATTATAATTTATTACGATAATTGTAATAATATTTCTATATTTTTCAAGATTTCAGTTCGATCCGATTCTCAAAAAGTTGATCCTTAGTCAAAAATACAGTGTAACCATTTTTAATTAGAACAAACTCTTGATTAAAGTCGATTGTTTTAATCGTGAAAGCTAATAATATTATTTGAGTTTGAAAATGCGGAGCGTGGCTTTTTTGATAATTAGTAATTTTCTAGACAAAAAACAATATTCAAAGAAAACCCTAGACCGCTGGTTGAAAGTTTGACCCAATTAAGGAGACGTAACTAATAAATTTGAAACGATAAACCTTTGCGAAGCTTAAAGAGATTAATTTAATAAACAATGCAAAATTGTTTATGTTATAAATGATTTTATACTTATGAAATATCGTTTAATTTACTACTAAACAAAATTATGTACCTGTGCGTAGATAAGCTATTAATTAATTGCAATTTTGCAAAAAAAAAAGGATTTTCAAAATTAAAATGAACAATAAACAATTAAAGATATTTATTATAAAAATACATTCATAGAGTACTTTGGTTAATTAATTGAATTCAAAAAAGTATTGTACTTTCCAAAAACAGACTTATAATAAAAGCTATAAATCAACGATATATCTACAATACTTGAGTAGAAAATCGTACTATGAATAGTGTAATCGACTTGGAGATGTACGTTAAATTGGATGATTCGTATAACTAAAATATAAAACCTTATTTGCAACGATACAGTTCATAATATTTCATCTGTTCTTGACAGGCGATATTTTACGAGAGTGCAGATTTTTATGTAATATTAAACGATTCCACTGCTTTTAACATCGACTAGACCAGTTATGGCAAATTTGTAAGTCTCAAATCACTATGTGAATTATGTCAGCATGTTTACATTGTCATATCTAGTGTGTTGGTTTATTTACGCGATGCAGAAGTATGCATCAAAAAGTCATCGGAAATAAAGTAATATTAGACATACAATAAAGTCAGTATTGTAATAATAATTGATGAAAGATGAATTTTCCAAAATTATTTATAGTCAACTTTATTTTTCATAAATTGATTATTTTCTTGAAAGAATTTTATGTGATACTAAAAATCATTTATAAATAATTGTTTATAAATAAAATTATAAACAATAATTGTTAAAGACATCAACAATATCTCCGATTTAGAAAAATTAAAAAATATAGATTTTTTTATGTTTGTAATTTAAAAAGTCGCCCTAGTTAGGTTGGTGGATAGCGTGCACGCCTAGCAAGCGAGGCTCGCGGTTCGAGAATCGTACTGGTTGCAAAAATTTTCAAATATATACTCATATGTATTGTAGCCAAGATACGAACCCGAAATGGTTGAGCTAATAATTGACAATTATTACTAGTAAAAAAACTGTCAAAACAATCTTTACATTATGGAGATGTATGTTTTGTTTCGGTTAAATTAATTAAAAAAAAATCTGATGCACTGTAGAAACCTCAAAAAATTTGTTCTCTCATATGATTTTATAATTACCCGTACCCTGTAATTATGAACATTAATACATCGACTAAAATTTAGAGAAGAAAATCGTGAGGGGCAATCTGCTTTATTGTTCAATTCGACGTGGTACGAAATACTTTGTGTAAATGAAAAGTTGTCAACTCAATTAATGCGACCGTCCAAACTCAAAGCCAATGACGGGAGCAAAAAATTGTTTCCCATATACTACCATAAATTCTGAAAATAAAACTGACTCTTTATATGACGGCAGGTTTTGCTTCACGTTTAAAAGATAACTCTCTGCGTTTATAATATGTAACGACATTTTTAAACCATCATGTATTTCTAACCTGCCATTTGAGTTTCAAATTTGAAATTTAATTTTTACCTTCTTTCAAAAAAGGTTAACTATTCATGCACTAGACGCTGGTTTGTAGCAAATGTTTGCTTCACGTAATGGAGTTAAAGTAGTAATGATAGATTACGTTGCATTGTATTTTTTATGATTTCATTATAATTTATTTATTTGTATAAAAAAGAAAAAAAGTTCCTTTAAAAAATTAACACTCTACGTAGCGTTCAGTATACATTAGCGAAATGATAAAGGATAAAAAATATTGTATTGTAAAACTTACGGTTAAAGATCGAACATCTAAATTTTACTGCCGTAAAGCTTTCTTACCTGAAAATGAAAAAAATATACAATTAATATTGTTAATTCTGGCAAAATTTAAAAACTGCTTATTTAAACATATTACTGAGAGCAATCCAATTAATATCATTAAAAAGACCGAGAAAAACAATTGAAGAATTTAATGACATATGACATATCATAGGTTTAAAGTCGAACAACTTTATCTACAAAAATGCGTTTTTTTAAAAAAAATGTTTTTATTAAGTTATTTAACGTTCTTGGCTACATAGTTGTCATAATTGGCTACATAATACAGTATGACAATCTTTTCTAGTTTCTTCTTAAATCAACAGTAAAATTTATCGTTAACTACATAAAGTTGCCTTAGTTTAATATAAAAAGACTGTACAAACTGTTAGCGTTCTTGCCACAAGAAAAATTAAATTATCAAAGAACAACAAATAATAATATTTGAACATTAGGTTTTAAATAAACATCTTTGTCGAGTTCCAAGAAAATAAAAATAAAAGTTATTGGCTCTCCTGTAAAGTCATGACCATAATAGTTTCTCAATGCCCTATATATTCAGTCATTAAAAAAATTATTGGAGCAAAGTATCGTTGGAACTTTCACAACTTCAAAATAAGTGTTTTTTAAAGAGCCCTAAACATTAAATAAAAACTAAGGAAAATAAAAATAAAATACTGTTGCCAAAATAATATATTACATAAGCTTAGTTTCGAAGTGAAAAAAAACATGTTAAAGTTAAAAGCAGACGAAATGTAAGTTATTGCTGAGAAGGGCGTGTAGCTACTTAAATATCCCTCTTTCCCCAAGGGTTGAATTTGCTGGACCAGATAAACTTATTTATTGAGATGCGTGGTAACTGTGAAAGGGGTTGAATCTCATTTAAAAGGCTGTTAAAATACGAATTTATAAGTAAATAAAATTCAGTTTCATCTTCTATCTCTCCTTTATATATGTATAAATATATATATAATTATATTTATATAATTAATATTGTACACTATCTACCTTTGATACTGAAATTGAAAGATTATATTGAAATAATAACATAAACGCATTTTGTAGAAATAAGTATGTACAATTATTTCAAAATTTAATAATAATTATTATCTGACAAATATTATCAAATGATTTTTTATAATAATATCATAAGCTTGTTATGGCAAAATTATTTTATATTTAAAATATAATTAGATTTGCATAAATCATGTTTGATATTTTACTGTTGGAAAATCTTAAAACAGTTTGAGTTTAAAAAATATGTGGAATACAATTCATATAAACTTATAAATATCTAAGTATATTAACTAAAATAACTAATATTTTATGAATTTATAATCAATATGAAAAGTATACTTATGTGCTGTAACTAATGACTAAAATATCAATATTTGTTTAATTATTGGTTATTAATCGTTGTTTTCACAAATATTTAAAAGTTTCATACGCAATGGGTTTTGAAAAGGGTTTAAATATACAAACATGATGTTATAAAACATAAATTTACAATTATAACAAATGAGCATATAACAAAGAAAAACGCATTTTATTTGATACAATTAACTTTCTTATTGCGGTTATTTTACAATATTCATACAAGTGAGTGACGATATATAATAAACATTGTAATCGGTTTGCTATCCATTTATTCTAACGTTCTAATCATGGTAAAACAGATTTCTACTATTTACTGGATTATTATATTTGTATTGTGCAGAAAAACTTAAAAGTGTGCAAAATGATGTTTGAAAACATCAAAAAAGCTGTGGATTTATAAATAAATAATTATAAGAACAAACTAGGATCTGATAAAATAGCGATACTAAATACTCGTAAATTAAATAGTTTTACAGAAAAATATACTTACATAACTTTTTTAATTACTTTATAATATATATTTTTACTTGCGGTGGGCTACCAAATACTACAAATAATTTTAGTGTGCTATGCTTTAGAAAAGGTTACAAAGCACTAGTATGAATGATAAAATGTATAAATATAAACACAACTATTGTAATAAGTAGTGTCAATAAGATAATTTTGATAAAACTTCTACTTATATATCTAATAATCATTCTGTTGTCAGATCATTGATTTGATAAATCATAAAATCTCACAGAGAAGGCATACTGAATGCAGGCTCCACGGACGTGCTTCTTCGGTTTTCATTCATTCATACACAAATAAACAAGATTAGTTTAGTACTCTGTGTATCCATGCGGTATGTATCTGAAGCTCACAATGTATTTGTAAGAGATTTGGATGTCGTTGAGGGTGTTCAAACCACCTCTGAGCGAGTTACATGGATGGGTTTTCACAAAGCTAAAAGCAAACGCGCAAAGTCGTTTTAATACAGCAACGTGTCGACCGAATTTAATGAGCAATACTGCATACTCGTATATGTTATTTAGTGATACTAAATAGTTGATGTCAATTTAAGGATGAATGGTTTTTAAATCTCCAAATTTTGTTTGATATGGTTATTAAAGTTAATTGTCACTATGATGAACGTTTTAAAAGACATAAAAGCGTAACGAATAAACGATCAAAAGCATGAAAAAGTTTGAAACAATATGCAATACTAGGTAAATGCCTTGTTCATGATTGAAGACCTTATACTTGTTATTTAAATAGAAATATTTATTTTTTTAAATAAATAAAGATAAATAATAATTTTAAACAAATAATACGACATATTATTACTTTGAAAATTTGACTTAGTTCAATTAATGAAAACATATCAACTGTTTTATATCGTGTTACTTATAAAATTTGGATGAAGGGTTTGCAAATCCGCAGATTTTAGACTTGATTTCATAAATGGAAAACATTCAATTTTTTTTTATTTGTATATTTTGATGTTATTGAGTGTATAACAAATAACTATTATTTCCAAAAATGTACAATAATTATCTTCACAGAACAAAGATTAATGTGGTTTATTTTGAATAATTTATAAGGGTAATCTATATATCACGTAACACTCTTAAGGTGGAGAGTAGTGACCACCAACGTCTACATGACGTTACAAAAGGGAGGGTGGGTTAATTTTTATTGTTACGCATCTCTCAAGTTTTTGAGAGGATAGAATATGAGTAGATTGTAAATTGGAAGTAGTAAATGTAGTAAACAAAAAGTTACGTAACTTTTGAAAGGAGGAAGAAGGAAATCAAACTGAATATCTACATGGTATTACATAGAGGGAGGAAGGTAAAAAATGTAAGAAAAAACGTTACATGGTTTATGGACGACCCATAGCAAATAAATCTATCATCATTAAAAACGATCAACAAAATGGTGCAGAAAAACCGATTAAGCAGTTTTGAAGAGTTGTAAAAAGTGATGGGAGTGTATAAAGAAATAAATGTTTTATTTTCAAAGTTAACAGTACGTATTATTAATAATCATTAAGTTTTAAAAAATATTGTTTTCAGGGTGGCAACACACTGTCAAAGACACTCTCTGCAAGTTTTGTACAAGTTGTTCACACATATTGCATGGTATCGCGTTAATTTCTTCAATAATCCACTCCATTAGCACTGATAGGGTATGAGGACGATATTTAAATACTTCTTAGTGTGCTGCTAGTTTCTTACAACTGCCTAACCCAAGACCGAATTGTGCTTGTATTAAGAACGGTATTGTTGCGCGGAATGTTAAGCCGTCACCGAAAAACTCTTTGCGTTGTGATGACAGAATGGTTGTTTTCAAAATACGCGCGTACGGTAAAGCCACGTTATGCGTTAATTGAAGTCATGGTGGATATTGATATAAAGTCACCAACGGAACAGAGAAATACTATGTGCATCTGTCTTTCCCCACCATCACTCGAGCATTGACTCCTTGCTCATTAAAACAATTTGGCAAATCAAAAAATGTCACTGTAAATTTAATTTATTGTTGATAAAAAAATATTGATGTGGGAAGGTGACTTTGAAAAACTTTTCTTTAGTTTATCTCCGGAGAGAGTTAGCGAATAATATATGAAAAGTAGAAAATTTAAAGTAACCAACTAGATAAAAAAAGTTATGGATAAGTCGTTAACTATGATCTGAAATAAACAGAGTTATATAAACAGCTTCATTTAGAAACTGCAAAATATTTAGTTTCCAGGTTGTCGGAAGTTGAGATTATGAATACTGTGATTTTATGTGAACAACTGCGTTTATTACTCTGCTAATATTCGAAAAGTTTTTTTTAATTGCTGCGTCAAATCAATCATCAGTCAAATTCTCTGTATATTTGTTTGTGATGTATAGATAAAATATTTTTTATATTAAGAAATATTTTCTAATCGAGAAATGAAAGTAAATCTAACTCTGTAAAATGTTTAATACTTTTATATTGTGATGTAAAAGAAGGATAAAAACCATTTAATGTATTATTTAAATTAATTAAATTAAACAGAGAAGACTCATCGTAGCATCCTCAGAAGCGAGTTGCTCCTTTTAATTTAGAGTTACATATCATTAAAACTGAGTATTACATATCATTATAACTGATATTGCCAAATAACTATCACATTAATCACCAAATTAAGCCGTTAAATAATTGGCCTATCCATTAGTAAGTTTTTAAAATTACAGTTGCAAAATTGCTTAAACGTTTATTCATTAAATATCCTTTAACCTATACAAGAGTATGGACGTGCATTTGAGTTCGCTTAAAATTCGCTTAAAATATGTATAAACGTATATGTACGTAAAAAACCAAGAAATAATTAACACTCGTATAAATTATTTTTGCATAAAATTAATATTATACAACAAGATTATTATTTACATTTAATAAAATTCAAAATATATAGCTAAATTAAATCTAAAACACACTTCTGGAGAGATTATTTTTAATTTTATTAAATTGATGCAATACTATTGTTATATAACGTATAACTGATACATTATATAATAAATACGAGTATTTTATTGCTTGGTGCTTGACGTATATACACGTGTATACTGTGAATTTTGAGCAGACGCATATGCGCATATATACTCCCGGTATGGTTAAGGTAACATTTTATTTGATTGATTTTTTAATCTGCGCAGCAACTGTTAAATTAAAATTCAATTTCACATTGCAATCGTCAAATTTGTATGCATTTTTTCTTAAACGAACCTGATTATGATCGTACTCATATTCCGTGTAAAAAGATTCACAAAGAGAATGAATTTGTCGTATGATTTCTCGCATTTATTACCACCAACCGTCATATTATTTACCTCGCCGCTTAAAACTCTAGTGCTAGGAATTATTGTATTAATGTGAACATTGACGACTTTATATTCATGTTGTATATATTATACTTTATTATTTTTGTACGTATAAAGTATCTGAAACTGTATGATACAATACGAAATTGTTAATAAAAATATGTTTTTCAAGCATATCGTCGGTGTACTGGCAGAAAGTGATAAGTCAGAAAAGTCTGTATTGAGAAGAATGTTTTTAAAAGTTTAAGTCTATTACGTACATTTACTCGTAACAATAATATGCTAGGAAACTGGGACTATAAGTCTTACTGGCATTTTTTTCCAGTATTAGAATATACCTAGAAATACTTAATTTGATCAGCCAAATAATTATTAGACGTTTTTATGTGTTTTGACAGTGATAAAATATTCAATATGAACTTAATAGGTAGAGACATTTTAATATTATACAAAGAGTACAAGGAATATGGTTACGGTTATTTTACCAGATGATAGAGCGTGCATCTATCTATCAAACTGCTTTATTAAGTCAAAATGGTAATTTTTCGACGTATTACTTTCTGCCAGGATAGCGACGATATATTATATTATATATTGAAACCCAATTTTTATGGTTTTGAAGGGACTGATAAAAAACGAAATTAGAGAGAAAACGTAGATTCTGGGTTTTATATTTTAAAAAATCTTTAGATAATCTCGTAAATCAGTTCGGTACATTTTTTTGTGCTGGATTCGCTAAATTTTCTATCAATTGTATCGTATTACGACTCGTGTAACTATGACCATTAGCGATGCATTTCCATACGTATCCATAAATAGAAACAGCATATTATTGCTTCCTAATATTCATTTAAAACGTTTAAATCATCGCGCATTTAATAAAATATGTTTATGAAATGCTTTGAATTTGAAATATTTCAAACGTCTATAGTGGGAAATAGAATCGTAAACACGGGTACTAAATGTACTAAAATAAAACAGAATTGTAATAATTAAACGCAGATAGTGAAAAAAACGTGAATTCCGGGCACGTAAAAACGTGTTTTACTGTATACAATTTAGTATAAAGTTGTATTATGTATAATATTTCTTCCAATTACTGACATTATATTAGTTTTCTTTAAATATACTATGGTCATTACTGTCTTTCCACAATATGATTAATGACACATTAAAAGCACTTCATTACTACCCCACATCTCATCAATCTTATAATATTTAACTGGCTCTTAAAAAGAATCTTTATGTTATATTAATTTCTCATATATACATATATACAGCCACATAATATATAATAAGTAAACGCCCACGGATTTTTTTCTCGAGAATTTCGCCCACCATAAATAAAGCTCGGGTGATACCCACAAATTTTGTGTTCACTTGACCAACCCAACTTACGACTTACACGTATCACATATTATCTAAAAAGCACAGGGTTGCGAAAACATGTAATGCTACACTCTGGATATTTTTAAACAACGCTCGGTATAACTAACGAAGGCGTGCGATAGAAATTTACGAGACGTTTGAATGAAAGGGTTATTACATAAGACGTTTTAGTATGTCAGATTTAGGGGAAATTCATATCAAAGAAAATTATTTATCGTAATAAAATAAAGAATATCAATCATAAGTATTTCTAGCATCGGCTTCCTGTAAGCGAGCTTAATCGTATTAGGGTAGAATATCTTGTACACGTCACGTTTTTTTCTGTCACTCTACAACATGCTCAAATACTAAGATCATTTATGTAAGTATGTAGCGATACTAATATTGACAAATTTATCACGGATACTATGGTAAATACTCATATGTATGATACTGTTACTGAAAAAAAAATTTGGTTTTAAAAATATTATGCTAGTATTTTTAACCAAAACACGAGCCTAATCGGTTAAACTAATTAATAATTAGTAATTAATATTTGTTTTGCAAAAATAAAATTATTTAATAATCCATATACCTTGTGTTGAAACTTATATGGTAATGAATGATAAAATAAAATCGTTGTAAAGTTTTTTTGGATTGAAATATTTTATAATTAATTGTCTTATAAGAATCACATCGTTTCACATTTTGAATATGCCTCGAAAGATTTCTTACATATGATAGCGATTAATTATGAGCTAATAAAAAACACACAAATATCTGTGCAAATTTCATAAACGATGGAATTTAAGTTTGCAATTAACGGATTTAAAAGCTACTACGTTAACCACTGACTCACCGTAAATCAAAACATGAATTTTAAGGAAATATTTCTGGTTATTTAAAAATAATTATAGGTATTTGTAATTAATTTGGTACTTTTAACCATGCCAGTTTCTATATTTAAAATATGTAAAATAAATATAAATGAATAAAGTAGCATTTTTATATTAAAATAATGAAACAATATTATAAATAATATCTATTTATCTAATATCTATTTAGCAAACTTCTAGATTTTCTTGAAGAATCGGTTCATCATTTTTGTTTTGAGAGAGTAAAAATTTCAGATAAGTAAAAGTAGCAGGCATGTTTAGTTCATGTAAATATTGTCTATGTTATTGAATAACCATATGACATAAAAGGACGACTATTGTACTTTCATACAATTTCTCTTTTTTTCGATTTGCAGGAATAAATCTGTACATACTCGTACTATCGTTTACAGAGCTTATTTGTGTTGATAATAGTGAAATCTTTGGTAAATTAAAAAACTTTTAATTGAATTGAAATTAAAATCTAACGCCTATCACGAAAATTGTAAAAAAAGCGTTAAAAGCTGAATTTTATGTATATAAAATACCTGTAGGTAAAATAAACTAAACGTGTAAATCGCTTGTTAAAAGTTACAAAGTAGCTAGAAGATTTTTATACCCTTATCAAACAGGTAAGGGTAAAAACATATGAATGGGAGAGGCTCAATAAAATAAATGCTGAAAAATACAGTTGCAAATTTAGTTTTACAAAAAGCTTGCTTTGAAAAAAATCGTAAACGAAAATAGTACGCCTAGTATTAAAAAAAATATAATAGTAAAAAAAAATGATTTTTCCTATATAACAGATAGGGTAAATTGTACTAGATTTTCAAATTATGATAACTAAATTATGAAAGTCAGCAAGCAATATGATGTATTATTATTGACAATGAAATTCGACAGGTATTTAAAGGTTTTTTTTTGTAATGAAAGTTCAACCTTAATACGTTTTATATATTGTGATTGCTTGTTCGAAAAGCAGCGCGGTTCATGATATAATCCACACATTTCATATCTACTCTGGGGTAGAACGTGTGTGAAGTTTATTGTATAAAAAATTTCTTAACAATTATTTTTAAGATTAATAGTTATACACAATAACCTCATAGCTATTACAAAATTATATATAAATGAACATTTAAATCCGCGTCCCATCGAAGCATAACTGGACGATACATATACCGAGCTACAAATATTTATTACCCATATATACAAATTTATAGAAGTTATATATTTGTATACAATTTGGTTGAATCTTGCAATATAAAATTAAAATAAACAATAATAAAATAAATATTTTATTATTGTTTATTTTAATTTCAATCCACATTCATATAGCAAATAGTTGGATGAAAATAAATAAAAGAAAACATTCATATTGTACAGTAGTTAGTTATTTTACATCGACTTATAAAAGACTTATAATCTAAAATATATTTTTTTTAAACATTCTATATGCATATGGATTGTTTTTTTAATATGCGATCGTTGATTTTTTTATTTTGACATGTAAAAAAATCACAATCGTATGAAAACAATAAATTGCTAACACAATGTAAAAATATTGATAACGTGTGAAAATTATAAAATTTACATAAAAAAACATAAGTTGTTTTTAAAATAATTCGTTCGAAAAACTAAAAACCAAATCTCATATCTTTAGTTCTCCACCGAAGATAATTGCCAAAGTGATTTCCATAAGTCTTTGTCTTCTAGTATTCGATCGAATATCATTTATCGCAAACACCGTTTGTTGCAATGTCACCATATCTGGGATTGAAATTGTTGATGAAATAAAAAATTAATACCGTGTTATAAAAAACTACATAAAAGTGAATTCGCGTAAAAATGATACGGTACATTTAGATATATTTGTGTCCATGACCAATAAGTATACATATTCATAGGATAAGCTCTCGTTTAAAGGCTCCAACGAGGATATATTTTCAAAAGCGATGCCTAAGAATATATTGTTATTTATTCGAGCGTAAAAAACTTTGTTATATAAAGAGTAAAACTGAAATAAGACAAAGTGAAACACATAAACATACATGTATGTTATATAAAGTTCTAACCAGTAAAGATTCTATTCTCTAAATACATTATAGTTTCTGTTATTATATTTTAATCGTCTCTTAAATATTTTTGCTACAATGTATAATACATTGTTCTGAATATGTTTTTTTTAAATACTTCGTTTGATATAATAATATTCATGGTAATTAAAAAAATTGACGAAATAAAAAAAATCGGAATTAGAAATTAGAATATAAATATTTTCGGAATTCGGTCGAATTTATATTTTGATACATACTAATAATAAAAAAACGGCTTATTTAAGACAATAAATTAATTAATATTTATTGATTGGAAGTATTAAACTATTTTAAAAATAAGTGTAAAAAATTACTAACTACAGAAAATAAAAATATTTAACTTTCATTCAATGAACATAGTATAATTAAAATTTCGGATTTAATTTTTGGAATTAAGCTATGATTTAGTCGAACTGGACCGTATGATGGACGACAAATGTAATTCGACTGAATTTTATTCTCCAACTTCTCTATTCTTGACTCTTTCAAGCATTTGGACTCAACTATACCATATAGTTCTGGTGTCTTTAACAGGTTTCAATTAATTTTCAAATGGTTGTTTTGCGTGCGTTTGATTTTTTCGAAGAACAGAAAAATTTTACAATAGATCGAACTCTTTTGATGAGAAAACGAAATATATTTACAATTCGGAATTCGCCATGAAATTTTCGGTAATCGAAATTATATTTATGAGAACGAATTTCGATTTTTTCGAATTTCGTCTTGAAAATTCTCAACTCTTTACTGATACATATATATATATATATGATAATCTTAATTTAATAATTAATAATAACATATCAACGTATATTTATAAAAGCATTACTTACTGATTAAATAAGAGAAAAAAAAATGATTCGTGTTCTTTATTTATGTTTATGACGGTTGTGAGATTTTGTTTATTTTCCCAATAAAAATTCTGGATTATTTTCGTAATTTAAATTTACGCAGTAAAATAAATGATTTTTTCACAATTGAATAAAAAGATAATCAAAATCTGTAAGAAACTATCGAGTAAAAGTCACACTATAAATACAGAAACACAAAAAGCATGCGTCTTATAATCGTATAATATAGAATATTAAATGTTTCTTAGTAAATAAAAATAAATAATCTTATCTGAAATTTGATACAAATAACACAGTAATTAAGAAAAATTATGATTCTTATAGAATATTTTGAAAGTGAAATTTAAAGATGAACGATTACAGCATGTAAATGGTGAAACGCTAAATACAAGTCAAGCAGGTTAATAAATTTTAAGTCATAGAAGAATTATTAGAATTTATATATTGAAAAAGACATATTGTATGAACGTAGTGTTATTTATAAAAAAAAAATATTCTTATAAAAACGTTGACAATATTAAGATTTTATCTAATATTAAAAAAAATCCAAGTTTTATTTTAAATTTGATTATTTTTCACTGATGTTGGAAAATTCTCTTCTGAAAAAGGTTATATATATATATATTACATATCGAATATAAAAAAAAAAGTTATATTTTCTTATCGAAACAAAATCAGTATATAAAAATATTATTGTATTACACTGCTATAATACTAGTAAACAGTAGAAAATTATTATATATAATATAAAGAATTTACGAGATTATAATTTTTCATGTGATTAATCAACTTTAGTTTTAATCTTTATTGAAAAGCAATAAATTGTAATAATAATATAATGTTTTAAATTTATTTCAAGCAAATAGTTGTCAGAATGATAGACGCAATGGACGGAACTGGTCTTTTGTTTTTAAATACATTGAATACTGATCACTATGTTAGACTGTGTTAATTATTGTAATTTAAGAATATGATGAAATAAAAAAAAATCTTTCGGGTATATGGAAAGTTTAATTAATTTCGTAACATTCTGAGACGTGCATAAAAAATAAAAAATATTGGGCAGTCTGAAAACTTTTAGAAAAAGTTAGACGTGCGTCAGTTTTTGGGTTCTTGTTAAAACTATAATTAATCGTAAAATAATGTAACTGCTTATTGTAAACCTGCTACGTGGTAGACTCGTAGCGGGGGTGAATTTGTTATTCGCAAAACCGTAGAATTGTTTGTCGTAGGGTCGTTAAAATGTCGTCGCCGGGATTATTTATCACAGCAATAATGGGGAACAAACCCCGAGAGACCATGCCCCCTCCTTCCTAAGGCTTTACGTGATCCTATTTCATGGGTTTAATTTTTAGAAGATTATCTGAAAGGGGTCGACATGCAAGAATGCTCAATAAAATACTGTACGAATAATTTCGAATTGACACTACGCATATTTCTTCCTTTTCATTAATTATCTGACACATTTAATATTTTAAATCATATTTTTTTCAAACTTAAGCGAAAGATTTTTAAATGCAGATTGTTTACTAGTGATAATCGTTAATCTTATGATCTTAACCAATTTGATCAATGTTCTGCTTCAATATTTCTATGAAAAATATGTGTAAGCTATTTTGCTAGATACAAGAATGTGATTTAAACCTGAAACAGTTCTTCTGGCATATTAATATACGTAAAGAATACCGCAGAATTAATTGAGACCAAGTACTTTAAAATGTTGAGGAAAACTGGTCTACATGTCTACATGGAAACATTTGTGTGGGAAAATCCATATTTGAAAAGACTGTACGAATTAGGTACTTATGAAGGAACATCTCCGAAAAGAATGAGATGACTTTGGAGTTCGTAAACAGACTAAAGAGCGAAAATACTGCGTTCTTTGTGTTGAAGAGTGTATTGCAAAATCATGTCGAAGAAGTCCAAATTCCAGGTTTATAATATGACTATAAAATCTATGGTTATGGATGGACTTGGAGCCTGACAGAGAAACAAGACAAAGTCACGCAAGTATTAGAAATTAAAATACAACGAATAATATTTTAAAAAGTCAAAGAAAACCAAGGATTTCGCGCCCGTACTAATGCTGAGCTCCACAAGCAATTTAGCCCCAATATATTTACTATCTTGAGAGCAAGGAGACTCAGATGGGCTGATCATGTTGTAAGATTCGATGAATCTAGAACTCTCAAGCAAGTGTTTAAAGGAACTCCGGTAGGCACTCGACCTGTTGGTCGTTCCAGAATGAGATGGACCGTTAACATAACTAGAGATGCAAACTTGTTGAATGTGAAATATTAAAGATTGAGATAGAGAGAGCTAGAAATAGAGGGGCCTGGAGGGAGGTTGTGCAGTTGGCGATGAACCTGAATGAATCGTAGCGCCAATTTGTAAATAAATTGAGTAAAAACATCATAATGATGTAATTTGTACTGGTGATTTATAAAGCTTGTCTTTAAACACTTAGCCACTGCAGAAATTTATGGTGGTTTTACACCTTTCAGTATAAGAGTGTTTTTTTTTCTATTCGACATACATGGAAGTATTAGTATGTATATTTAAATAAAATAAAAATCTTATTCTAATTTAATAAAATACAAGCCAACCTTAATATAATATGTAATATATTGTTAAAGCAGTAACTATAGAAATAAAATAAAAAATGTTTGGCAAAAAATATACGAGCAAGATTTATGAAGTATGTTTATATAGAAAATATGCTGAAACTTAACCAGTGTTTAAAAAAAAATTGTATTTTGTTTCAACAGTAGCAAAATTAATTTTGGAAATAATTTTTATCTGAACATTAGTATCATAAATTTGAACAAGACCAGCGTTGAAAATAATTTATTATGCCACCCAGATAAATTTATTGAACCGACAACGCCAATAAATTATTAAAACTAAAATATGTTTTATCTAAAGGACTAAAGAAACAATATTATTTTCAAGAGCATTAATTATTATTGAGAATAATAAGGACAGAAAAAGTGATATCTTAAACGTTAAGTAATATTAATTGTGTTTAAGTAACATTGAAGGTATTTTAAATAAAGTATTTATCGTCAAATATTCCAAATATTTAACATTTCTCCCCTTTTAACGGTCTTTATTTACGCGAAATGCACTTTGGCGAAGTATGAAAAATTTAAATTTTTCATTAAACAACAATATACCAGATATGATACATAGTTGTATGATGGACAACGGTTCAATCTACAGGGAATTAAAAACTTGGTCAGCATTTTACAAACTAATAAATATGACATAACACGAACTAGCACGCAATATACGAGGGTAAGGCGAAATGTTTTCGGCCTGACAATGAAAAACTGAGATTTTCAGTTAAAAATGATTTTATTTTTCTACATAACCTTCCTTGACTTCAACGCACTTGGTCCAGCGCTTCTCCAACATCAGTATTTGAATCTTCCCGGAAATGAGAGTTTGGAAGGCTGTGAAAATATTCATCTACAGCCCTTTCGACTTCTTCATTGGATGCAAAGCGTTTCCCAAAAACAAATTTCTTCAAATTTGAAAACAGATGAAAGTCTGAGGGTGCCAAATCAGGAGAATAAGGAGGATGTCCGAGCAAATCATACCCCAAAATCCTAGTAACTCTGGAGAAGTTTTTTTTATGGCATTAAACTGGATAATTGAACATATTTTAGGATAAAAGTTTTTTTTTAAATTCCAAATACGCTCCAAGATGGAGCATATAGAATCTTTATAGCGTGAAATATTTCTTAAAAAATATTTTTTTAGTCATTAATTATTAGCTTAACCGTTTCGGGTTCATGTCTTAGCTACAATGCAAATAAATATACATTTGAAATTTTTTGCAAACAGCACGCGCATTGAACCCGTGATCTCCGCTTGCTAGGCGTACACGCTATCTACTAGCCTAATGAAGGATTCGATAAAGTTTAATAATTTTTCCTATATATAAAATTATGCTTATATTAAGAATTTCCTTCCCTTCGCCAGAAAAACTAGTTTAGTGCAAGTCGTTCGGTTTTCACCCCTCTGTTGTTGGCTACAGTTGATACCAAAGTACCCGGAGGTCACCACGCGGAAGTTAGTGGTCGTCCATGAACAACGTAAAATTTATTTATCCTACTCTCCTTCGTGCAACACCATGTAGACTTTCAGCTTGACTCCCCTCTTCTCTTATCAAAGGTCACGTAACTCTCACATTAAATAGGAATTAAAGTTTTTGAGATTTCAAAGAAAAAGTGTGCCATGTAACAATCAAAATTAACCAACCCATGTAACCTTGTAACGCCATATAGACGTTGGTGGTCACCCCTCTCACCTCTTAAGAGCATTACATGATTTATGGACGACTCTTTAGCAGTCGGAACTTGTTGGTGGTTTCTAATTTCACACAATTTTCTTTTAGCAAAATTTTTAGCATTGATACACATATGTAGGAGCTGGTTTGCCATTAATTTTCAAACCAATTAGCCACAAAAATAGAGATATTATGGTTATTATATTATTATAATTATTAGATATAACGTCTCTGAAGGCTGATGTGATTTTAAGTATTCGTTTATAATAGTTATAATGTGTTATATTTCATAGTAATAATGATTTCATACAAAATGGTTAAGTAAAGACACTTTTATTGACGAAACATAGAGCATGGCGATGAATAGAAATCTTTGATTATGTTTTAAATAGTGCTTTGTTTTCTAGTTATACTCAAAACTATTTATATGTACTTAAATGTTATTAGTTTAAAATAATTCCTTTATCTTTAATACTACCGGATTTTTCAGATGAACTATTTAACAATAAGATACCCCTAAATATGATATATAACATTGAACACATATACGCAATTAAAACAACGTAAATCATAAAGTTAGTAGGGTTCGGTAAACATGATGTTATTTTAGCAAATACTATTATGTACGAGTATGTACATACATCAATATTTCATTGATAAACAAACTATTTTTTAAGGGAAATTCTACTATCGTTCGCTATAAATACGCCGTTTTGTATTTCTCCTAGAAAATAAACTGTTAAAATAAGGCAATAAATACGTAAAAAAAGAGATTCATAATAAGCGCATGTTCACTAACCTTTTCTATGCCAAACATAATGACATAAACCGGTAGGTGTGAATTTTGAACCAAAAATAGAACATTGCAATAGTTCTTTTAAAAATATATTGAATGTTTCTTTATCGTGACTTAGTTTTAAGGATTATACTTTGCGCTTTTATATTTAAAATTATTCAAAATATTAAAATTCTTCTATATTAGCAAGTCACGTCTTGAGTTGTTCAAGTTAACTCACTTCTGGCTTTCAATGGGTTAAGAAAGCGTTTTTAACGTAATGTATCATTTTTATATAAATGACTAGCTGAAACCCGGCATGCGTTGCTACGCCAGTCAAAGAAACAAAATTTTTAT
>JAPMAE010000532.1:4219-14378 GCA_036584705.1 Rhyacophila sp. 25_7 | reverse complement strand
CGTCTTTTAAAAAAGGTTCATTTCTAAAATAATTCAAGGTAATATATCCATTTCTCCCTTATTAATGCTTTATTATAATCGTATTCTTATAACACATGTTTTTCGTACTTAATTCATTTTTATAAAATCGACATTTACAATACTTATTGTCTTCTCGGTATGCCATGAGTATATTATTCACATTTATTTTTAAAAAATGGGACTAAATACGATTTTAATGTTTAGTACGAGTATATTGTTGTATTGCTTCCGGAAGTTTGGTGTATAACCATAATAAAATTTGAAACAATACTATTCACACAGAGGGTTGGTAATGGATACGACACATGTCTTTATAATGTCTATTAACGAGCTAAATTCCGCTTAGCGTCAATAAACAATCTATTTTTAAACGATTGAAGTTATTGCAGTTCCGTATTTAAAAGTTTAGGGCTAAGACTAACGAAGCAGCCAAGTTTTTATGTTATGGGTTCAGTTTTTTAGTTTTTACTTTCTCGTCTTTGTTTATTGTGCCATAAAACAACCCCCGTTTAAAGACTATTTGTTCAATTCAGCTAATACGATATGAAAATTGTTTACAAAATACTACACTAAATATCTTTGAAGATGAGACTATATGTTATTGAAATATTTCAAAAGAAATTTGAGACCATGCTGTAGAATTTACCAGCCATCTGTGATTGCACACACTGGAGTAGCTAGACATTTTGGGACCTCATGCAACATTTACGCAAGGGCCCTCCCTTTATATACATTTTGAAAAATTAGATGTAATAATTATCGGTATGTGTTAGTACTCGTACCTACAGTTATTTCAATAAAACTATAAAAAATATAACTAACTAATAAAAACAATGCATATATTATTGCGAACAGTAAAAACAAAAAAAATATTTGTCTGAACATTTCGATTCTGAGATATGATTCATAAGTAGTTGGCTCAAGGCGCCAAGAAGTTGAGACATTAGCGTATGACTCATTTTTATTTCTATCATTGGACAGTGAATACTAGTTATATATCCTTACTGTTATGAAAAACTATCCCACATTACATTGGAGTTTTTACGTGAGAGCTGTTTCAAATATTAGAATACACACGTTTTTGTGGCTAACTTTGGAAAAGAAAATCTGTATACAAATTTTTATTGGATATAAATATTTGGGATACCTTGTATAACATGAACAAGTATGCCATGCATAACTTTAAATAGGACATGCAATTTTAATTCAAATCAGATATTGAGTGTAGACGGATTAGGGCCCTGTGGTCAGCGAAGGCCCTCATGCTTTTCATGAGTTCGCTATGAGGCAGCTACGCCACTGGTTGCACAAGTAGTAACAATTCAACGTCTCATTCGATTAAACGCAGATCATATTCACGATACATTTATGAAAAACTGACATATGATATGAAATTTATTCGTCAATATACTTAACTCAGCTCTAGTTAAATTGACGATGAATTGCAAATATACATCGTACTAAATTATTACTGGTTAATCCTTGTCGTGTTATTGCATGTTCGTGGTTTGTGGTCGCCGAATTAGGAAAATGCAACAGTGCTCAAGTGCATTCGCTCCATATGGGCCTCTCTTTCCTTGTAACTATTATTGTATGTTCTGTGCTTGCAACGCTGAGTCGACAAACCAATACTAGCCCACCTGGTAGTATGGCAAAATGTGCAATAACTTATTTTTACTTTATTTTCGAGCGATATGGTCATACATCAAACCTAGTGTTGCGAAAATATTATTCATCGATTCGGCCTTGTTTATAATACGAGTATATATTATATTTTATCGTGCCTTTCTTAACGACGTGATTGCAACGATTTTTATTATTATTTATTTTTGCGTATTATAGATTGCTTTTCTTGTTTATTCAATCAGATTTTTCTTTCGTAAAAAATACGAGGTTTTACAATACAATATTATCACGAAATGTTATCGGTTGGGTTATGAGTAGGGATGGATTGGCCGTCAAAGCTAACAGGAATATTTGATACGCCAAACGGTGTCAATGATTAATATTCCACATTTTCGAATGTACCTCTATGCGAGTATTTAACCATTGACAATAGTTACCATCTGTCATTATCAAACTAGCATACAATGAATGCAAAGCTACTCTAAAAATTCTAGATTGACGAAATAATTAATAAGTACACCATGTAGTATGACGTGTTGAGCGAATTTTTATGACGGTTGAATCTAGTATCCTTGAAGAAGAGAGATTACCCCGTTTTGTTAATAATAGTCGTGACACCGCGCACCCTTGGCATCCGCCGCAGTCATATATTCTTTGACCTGGCCAAGAATATGGACGCGCATATGCGTCCGCTCAACATTCACTTTTAATAAGTACGTATATACATACTCCCACATATTATTTATGCATCAAATAAACATTATTCAACAATAGTATTGTATACATTTAATAAAATTCAAAATTTAAGGCTAAATTAATGAAAAAACGTTTACCCAAGTGTGCAATCGTAATTAAAAAAACTCTTCTGGACAGGTTAATTACATATAACCTTTAATCACCACAGCAGCAATCTTCCGTTATGTATACGCTTTTATTACGATGCTTTCTATTTCAGTGTTATTTGTATTATATTGATTTATCCGAATATATTATCCGAGTTAAGTAAAAATGAATGCGTGATTTTTTCTCCGCAGTTTTACGACACATTCTGTTTTTTTAAGACTTAGTTTTTTCCGTAATATTGGGATTTTAATATTTAATAAATACTTTTAGTGTATTTATTACAACTAATTGTGTATATGAAGGTAATAATAATCGAACCGATAGCGTTTATATGGGTGATTTATCAGTCTATAGTCCATAAAACAATACTTTACCGTTTTTATGTGCACTCACCGCATTTCAGTGTCACCGTTTCCTCAACAAATTGATAACGATAGTGCAACATATCATTACGCAATATGATTATACTAATATATTCTATAACAGACTCGAAAGTCGCCTCGCTTTGGTTATCGGCCCGGCGCAGTGGCAAAAGTTGCCGACTGTGCGGACACTGCATGCGAATATTGTGATTAGGCGCCGCCTTTGGTCACGAGCGTGTGGACGGACGGACAGGCGTTGGGTAGATTTCATCTAGATTTTAGCATTCTATTTGCGATACACATGCATGTAACACCTTGTTATCAAAGTGTAACCGTTGATGCGCAATGCAAAATGCTGTACAGCAATATTTCCATTGGTAAACCAAGTGCATTATCAAAGTAAAATATTTTCTGCTGCTTACTGTTTTGTGAAATATTCTAAATAGCAAAGAGACGTTTTATTATTATATATACTCTGTTAATTGTGCGCAGAAAATACAGTGTTTATTGATTTTTATCGAATGTGTGCTAATCAGGGTTTATTATGACGTTGAGCCGTATACTAAAGAGAATTATATTCACTACGCTCATAAGAGTTTTATCATCGGCTTATTCATATAATATCGTACAGTTCTAATCAATAAACCGTTTTTATTTATCATTAATTGTATTTTATTTTTAATGGTTAGGATTACAGAATACGCATATGGCTGTTAAACATTTAAAAATTCTACTTAAAAACAGGGTTGCCAGTTTTAATAAAAGTATACTACGGAAATAAGTGGGTAAATAAAATTGAACGCAGTCACAGAATGGTTGTCATACTATATCGATCAGATATGAATTGGATTTTGATTTCAATAAACAAAGTTATACTTTTGTAAAACTTGTCATGTACACATACATGTGTGTTTTTCTTAAAAAAATATTCGTTATTTTTGCTTCATACATTTCCCAAAAAATGGTTATAATTGTTATCCGTATTGGCTTATTATTTCCGAAGACCACTGCGATCGTTTTTAAAAGACTATACTTGGCTAGCATGTTAAGCTGAACTCCAAAGCAATATTATAAAAAAAACTTAACAAGAAATTTCTTGAACAAACGCGAAGTTTTATTTTTTTTTCTATTTAGAGATACCCAAAACCTATTATTTATTGTGCCCGTCGACCTTTTCAAATTCTCTGTCGTCAGTAATGAACTAAAGTCGCTATTCTATATAATATGTGATCGTTTCATATGAATTACACGTAGAAATAGTTGTATTTACAATATTTTTTTGAAATAAATAACAAATGGTTTTCGTCGTCTTGTGATTCATTTGATATTCCTTGCACACAAAGGCATGTTAATAACAATCTCTGTTTAAAGTTGTCCTCATGTTGATTTAAACAGTGATAAAATTTCCCATTGTTCACTACTAAAACATAATATTTATATCAATAAAACAAATAATAAAGCAAGCCTCAGCGCAGCTACTGCGCCTGCTACATGTAGATTCTCAGAATTCAACATAGTGCTCCATGCGGCGAATTTTAATCTGTTAAGTTTTTGGTGCTTTTTATGTTTGACCTTGATCGATGGCATATCATATTATAATATATACGATAAGAGTTTTATAAATTCAATTCTATGTTGTTTTCTTTTCTGTAAATTCAAGACTATAAATTATTTTATTTTCTTTGTATAAACCTTCTTTTTTATAACATTTGAACGTTGAAGGTAGTTCATATATTGATCAATAATCAACTATCAATTACTGATCAAAATATTTTATAATTACAGTAAACCTTCCATTTACGGGGTCTCCGTTTACGCTATTTAAATGGTAAAATACGAACTAATCAACTAGACACTAGCTGTCGTCATGCAGGTATATATATATATATATTGGACCTCAAATTAATCTACAAGTAATTAAAAGCTCATGTGAACTTCATAAACTCATTAATATGACAAAGCAATTCGCAAAGGGTCTGGAAAGGTTCTGCATGCCGTCCAGATGAATAAAAACTCAATTTTGTTGTTTTAAAATGTGATTTTTTTTCAATAAATATGCAATAGTAAGATGCTTTGTTTTAGCACCAAGAGTAAAATTTGAACCAAATATTTGAGAATATGGAACTAGTGCCCATTTTTACGCGGTTTTCTATTGAACCAATTATCCGTGAGAATGGAGTAATTACTGAAGTAATAATTTTAGCACATTATTTATATTTCAATAAAGTTAAATCAGCTTAACCCGGTGTCTTGTTAGCTGAAACAGCTGCAGAACAATCTTCTATTAAAATAAGTGAATTTACAATATCAATTGCGGTGATGATAAATTGATAGTAGACGAGAGAGTTTTCTAGTTTCGTTTGAAATTTCGGCAGATATGGAACTTATTGTGGATTTATATGTTATTTGATCGCAGTTATAATTATGTGGCAATTAGGGCTGCCTAATTGAAAATTTTACTATACTTACGAGTAGTTACTTTATATCAATTATAACGAAGAATTGTCTTTCAGTTAGCTTGCAAAAATAAGCAATATAAAACTAAACTGATACCAATTTTGACCTAAAATAATATTATGTAAGATTTTTAAAATGTAGCGTCCATAACACAAAAGTCTCACTGTTTAGATATATTCTGTGCCAATAGATAAAATTTGAAACTTTATAATTTAGTTTGTTTCAATGTTTTATTCTTTTGGGCTGTGTACACTAGGGGTGTCAAACTAAATCGTTTAAAGTGCCAAATTTTCTTTTAAAGTATAACAGTAGGCCGGGATTCAATTAAATACGAAATCAACGGATAACTAATCATAGGATTACTAATTTAGGTCGTGGATCTTATCTTTGACGTGCCTGATGTAGATAGTACGCAATATTCGCGACCCTACCCTAGTTTCAAATTTTACCATCATACTAAACGTGTGTGAGCGATGTACCGGCGTATACTGATGTAAATTCGATACATTTATTGTAAATCACAAGACATCATTAAATTTATTTATATTTATACAATTATCTTTTTGTCGAAGTAGTGACGTCTCGCATATCTCATATACGAACGATCTCGGACACTTACTGTGTGTGGTACAGGTGAAAGTTCTTTCAACTCTAAACAACACACGTAAATGAACTTATGAGTACAATATATAATAAGGCTCGTGACCTATCGGTGTTAAATGTATATTTTGTTATGTTAGGCTATATAATCAAAGTCGATATTTTGTTGATGCATAATGTATAAATATATTTTCATAGGTGATCGATCTTCGGATGCAAAAATAAATGCAATATAAATTAACACAAAATACAAGCGACAGTAGGAATTGTATTTTGTATTACGAGTATGTTCGTCTCCGTTCTTGTGGTCAGTTTTCTTACACTTCTCATCAGCTTTGAAAATTGCGATTAGGAAACATTTTGTTAACTTTATCTTTCGTAAGTAAAGTATTCATGTCCAATGGTAATTTTTTCACACCATTCAATACTAAATTATGCAATAGGTTTATCGTAAGTTTGATTGAAGATATGATTGTCATAATATCGAGGTATCTTAACGTATTTGAAATAACTGGGTGTTTGACATTTACACATATCCCTAGTCGCGTGGTCTTCATTCAAATATACATCGATATGAATGTGATTTTTGTCTTGTCACCTGCCTAGAAACGATAGTCCATATATTTTCAGTATCTGAGTAGTTGCATATCTGTTGCATGTTAATTAAAATCGTATATCTTGTGTTTATAAGAATATTTTTAATTGAGAAGCACGGTTCAAAATATTGCCGGCTAGGAATTATTATATATGTGCTTGAGTTCGACCATTTTTTAAATATATTTTTGTTTTCTCTCTCGAATCTTCTAACGGTTTGTGATCGATGCGTGTGAACGCAGTTTTTTCGGCTGATTCTGCTGAAGTTGAAATATATTTGCTTTTCAACATTGTTGACCATCCTCTTAGCGTATCTGTGTCGAATACCAAATGACGATATATCAAATATTTGCCTTCCAACTAAGCAATTCACTGCGAAACGGTACATAATAAATTGCTGGTAATACGTTTTAAAACAATACTGGTTAATTAAATTTGAATGTTAAAATGATAAGTAAATACCATTTGTTCTAACGCTAATTGTTAAAAAATCATTACCATAATGATATATTATAATTTATTTACTGGAAAAATTACTGAGTTGATCTGTATTTACAGTAATTCACCTTTGCCGTCGTTCAGTACAGTTTTTCTCAACGATTTTTAGCACGTAGCCCTTTTCGTCCACAAATTTTTCAATGATCCCCCGTTTAAATTTTTATTCCATCGCAATGTGACCCAATACGCATTATAACTTTATATTATCTATGTGAAATATTATAATGCCTACTCATAATCTCTATATGAATGTAACTAATCAAGTATATTCATCCTGGGTTGTACCAATATAACTGTCATAATTATTTATTTGATTAAATCATGAAATTTTGATTACGAATATCTATAACAATATTCATTTGCACTTAAAATACGTTGGTTTATTCTGATTTTATTTAAACATACAGTAGTACATTAATACAGTAGTTATTTTTTATTTTTAATATTCATTATTAATTTATTGTTCAACTTTTTTATTATACATTTGATATTTTTATGATGTTAACATACGGCACTGCTTTTTATATATGCTCATTGTTTTTATTATTCAACATATACAGGACGTATATAGGAAAAATAAAATTTAGGTCACAAATAACGATAAATATTACTGTAGTTGTGTAAAAACTCGACTAAAAAATTCTCAGATTCTCGAATTCGTGCTTTGTCGTCTGCACGAAATACAAAATTCAACAGTCCACACCTGTGGTTTCATTATATGGAATAGATTGGTTTGATGTATAATACTTTGTCTCTTGTTCCTTTTGCTATCCCTAGTTAACTGTATACTGTTGATACATATTAGTATTCTTTAGTACAAGTTTTTAATACTTACGTCAAATGATGTAATGGCCCCAATGTCGCTTCCTGTAATTGGCGCCAGAAAAATATTTTTCAAATTAAGTTCCAGACCCATACAAAATTCAATTGTTTTTTATGCGTAGACTATTTTAATTGATCGTTATCGGTAGCCACCATTGCATCCGCCTGGCTTAAAAAAATACCGGCATAACCGGTCGATCAACATTACGTTATTATTATCTTCTGTAAGCATATACAATTTATCGGTCAAATATTGATGTACAGTATTCGCAAACGACAAACTTGCTTCTGCAATGAGCGTGTCGTGGAATAATTAACAGTCGGAAGCAACGAATTGTCTTAGCAAGTGATCGTAACAAATCAAGCGGCTAATTTCACCCCGTGTTACCTAACCAGCGTACCTTGTCGAAATTGTTATATTAGACAAATTAATTCAATTTGTCTATGATCTGTCATGTACATAAGCGGTATAATTTCAATTAGTGAACGAATATGGCATAAAAATACGAAGGGGCTTACAAAAATAAAAAAATACCTGTATAAAAACACATATTTTCCTTACTACGGTTTACAATGTAAAAAAAATATCTTGAATTGATGTTTTACGAGAAATAGACATTGACAATGCGTTCAACCCTTAGATTCGTGGCCTCATTCTAAATGCATATGAAAAACATGTGAACTTAACCGTTGTGGGTGACGACCAACAATTTGTAAAATCGTTACTAAATGAGTAATACAAATGCTATTTCTAAAATACAATCATCACACTCAGCTCACTCACAGATCGTTGCCAACACTGCAAGAACATGTATCTTGGATTATCCAAAACTTTAAAGGAGAGACAAAAAACGATTTTTTTTCAATAATAAAGAGATTTAGAAATATAGTTTCCCTAGAAGATTTTTTTATAAAATATTTAAAAATATATATACTAAAGAAACTATATTTCTAAGTCTTATATTTTGTAGAAAAATCGTGTTTTGTCTCTCCCGTAAAATTTGGGCTCTTGCCTTTTGATGAAATTAAATTTAGAAATTTTCCTTTCGATTAGTCAATAGTTTTGTGCCCTGTTCAACAGGTTGCGTGTTCTGCCGGAACTACTAGTCTTCAATATACAAATCATTCACTTCTGGCTAGAAAAATCAGTTATCATTCCGTAACGCAAATCATTCACTGTAACCCTATTTCCAGTTTCATTTTCAAAGTGAACGACCCAATCACTTCATCTTTCCAAATCCCTCGCCAGTGTTGAGCGCTCTATACATTGGCTTTTCTCCGACCTCCCGGTCTCGATAATTTTGTATACTGACCTTGCCATTAGTTGAAACTGTCTCAAATTTAAATCCGGCGCTTTTATTAGGGCAGGCTGTAATTACCAACTGTCATCGTCGATACGTTATTATTTTGATTCTAGTATTTTTCTATTTTATATACGTAATACATAAATTAATGACAATATGTCAATTCCAATCTCATACTAATGATAATCGCTAAGCAGTTGTAAATTGCTTTGCAATGAACTAAACGTCCGAATCGCGTATGAACGGATGGATTTACGTTTTCATTATACGGGCTAATTTTTTGTCTGATTCTTTTCACGTGCCTTTCTATTGATATCGGCGAGCGCTCACTAGGTCGCCTCAAAGCGTTGAACTCTCCCCGGTACAATCAAATTCTTCACGCATTCTGTAACATGTATCTAATTCTCTCTTTTCCTTGTTGTTACATTACAATATAACGTGAATGGTACACGGTGTGGCATGCTTACTTATCAAAGCGTTTTTTCGGTGGACCCATTTTGTGACAGCTGTTGCATTTTGTGTGGCAGATTTTTATTTTTATGATTTTTATATTGCGGTTAGTGTTTTTGCGGTGAAACGGACAACCTTGGTATTGAATGACTTATTTAAGGGCAATTTTTTAGTTCTCTATACTTTAGTTTATGCGATTTTTTCCAGCTACAAATTTAAACGTACGATTTCATTAGTCAGTTTATATCACCGATTTTTATGTGTCTAATAAATAATACAACTTTGCCAAGTTAAACCATTGATCAACGCCACATATCGTATATATAATGTTGAAAGTAGCAAAGTAGCAATACGATATATTGAAATAATGAAGTTTATCGTCATATACAATAAATAGTATTAGTTAAACAGATTCTAAACTTCTTTTTTCCATATATGTACGAGTATATGTGTTATAAAAATAACTCATTTTGGAAAATTATTATTTTGATATATTAAGTGTGTGATCTCTTGTCGACTCTATGATCCGAATTAAATGGGTACTTCATACCAAAAAACATCTCGATCACACAGCGATATCGC
>JAPMAE010000530.1:12687-25423 GCA_036584705.1 Rhyacophila sp. 25_7 | reverse complement strand
CAGCAGAACCCATTTTGATGAGGTAGTAAGTAATAAGAATATATAAAGAAAACATATTTTTATTTTCGAAATAAGCAGTACATACAATTTTCAATTGTCAGGTTTGGAAAAAAATGTCTTCAAGGTAACCGTTATCAGCAACATACTCTCGGTGATGATCCTTTATATTTTATACCGCTTGTTCACACATTTCGTGGGGTATAGCGTTAACTCATTCAATAATCCATTCTCTAAGCACTCGTAAGATGTATTGGCTATGTGTATCTCGTCCTAGTATGCTACCTAACTCGGAACCAAATTGTATTCGCATTAGAAACAACATTTTTGGGCGGAATGTTGAACCATCCTCATAAAGCTCTTTACGTTGCGATCACAGATTGGTTGTTTTTATTATGCGCACGCATATTAAAGTCCCAATGTGCTCTATTTTAAACCATATTATCTACTAAAATGAGATCGAGGAGAAAATAGAGAGCGACAATGTGCGCTTGCCTCTCTCTACTACAGCCCGGCCATTGACTCCTTTTAATGGCTTAATTGGTTCTGCCTTACCCTAACCTTTTAAATCAATACTAAACTGTCCTGTAAACTTCAGTAGCTGATCGAAAAAATCTTTTGAATATTTATTCATTTGTATTTTTGTAGACAGAATATGAACCCAAACTAATTAGTACTCGTATTATAATTATCAATTATCATTCGCAAAAAACACCGTTTAAAGTATCTTCATACAGTGAAGATTTCATATTTCCTATCTCAGACCAGATGTGAAATAAAAAAATATTAGAGTACCTATCATTATACGAATGATATGAACGATTATTAAATGAATAAAACAAATGCTTTCGTTATTAAGTTTTAATACCCAAAAATAACGAAATGTTAATCGTTTAATTTAATTTCTCTATACGCACAACATGCGGCAGATTAAAGGAAAATTATATTATTATGTAAAGTCTGTTTAAATCATATATCACTTTTGTACTTCAGTAAAAACTAACAGTTTTCTCTATGCATTGATATTTTCAAACGTTGGTATTTAATACGTGAATTTTAATTATTCTTCTCTCAGAAGTGCTAAAAAGAAATCGCGTTTCGCGGTGTTGTGAAAACGAAGCAGTAATGTTAATATCACGTTTACATTGACGATTAAAAACGATACTTTTTTCTTGTAACAAGAAATATATTCAATGTACTCGCAATAATGTAAGATTTATAACGACAATACTGTGGAAGATAATATGTATAATAAAATTTATATCACATTGTTTCACACGAACTTATATAACCGTTGAGTCTTTTCTATTTTCTGAAATAATGGTATAAACAAAGTGTTTATTTAATAAAGTTATATGTTTTCTTGATAATATCTTCAATCTAAACGACTTTTATCTAAGATGAAAGTTTCTTATACATATCTACGACCATTTATTTATTCAAGCTTGATTATATAGTTAGAATACAACTTTTAACCTTTTCAACGTTAAATTAAAAATTACTCGGTTTTTTCCCCTTGAAAACTACCAATAATGATCAGATGATTATGAATATATATATATGATAGCAAGTGTGAAAATATTATATTTTTTAAATATCATCATTTGATAGGATGTGTATATATAATACACTGTAAATAACAATATTTGTTATATCTTTACGTTATTAACGTTTTCTAAATATGATAATAAAAAAAAATATTTAAATATTTAATTATCAATTTAGTTTAAACATACTATTTTCACTGATATCTTTAAATTAATATGTATGACATAATCTGTTATCCAGATAAAAATAGGTAGTATATGATTTTTGCTTACTGATATAATTATAACAAAAAGTACACACCTTTTTTTTTCTGACATGATATTCTTTAATATATAAAATTTTCATAACATATGTTTAGCAAAGAAATAAGTTCGCAAAATTAAAATAACATTGAGTATCTCTAAAGTATTAATAAATGTAAATTCCTTGGTTATTGTTTAATAATGATAATATATATAATACATCTCCATTTTTTATCAAGATACTCTGATGAAAATGAATTGTGTTCCATAAAAAAAACTTTGCACCCTCATCAACACTTAATTTTTTTTATATACTTAATATACTCGTATAAAGAGCAAAAAGACTTGAGTGAAAGAATTATGTTGTTAGATACGATGAAATTTGATTTCTTAAAAGATAATGAAAAAAAATTAGTAAAAAAATAAACAGAAAACATCGTAAAAAAGCAAACAAATTGAAAATTAACTACTATAGAGGTAAATGAAAATCTGAATACTAATTATTGTAGAGTTTGCAATGAACTTTAATGATTTGTAGCATAATATGAACAACAACCAAAAAAGTTTACCATTTTTTACGTTTACTCATATGTTTCTTTATGTGTTTGTATAATTTATTAAAAAGTCATATTACGTAAATAGATTAATGTAGTGTGAAAATAACAAAGAAATGTTATTTATCGAAAAATAATTATCACTATTAGTTTCTACTTTTATTTCAGGAAAATTAATAGATGTATGTATGCATACTTATAAACACATATTTTATTAAACTATAAAAAAGCAAAAAATATTGTAAAGCAACGTATTTTGCAATCAAAACAAGCTGGTCTTACATCATTATAAATATTACAAAATCTATTTAAGCACGACGTAATTTTATCTATTCTATAGGTTCTAATCAGATTAGATGGGGTGTTTTAAATCAAAACCATCCAACTATAAAATCTGTTAAACATATTCCCATATGAACAAACCGTGATAGTTGAGTAAAAGATTATATACAGTTTGCCATCGTACTAGTAAATTTAAACAGACAGGCAACTTTCACTCGTGCACCGACTCAGTGGCCCAGTTCGAAACTAGACGGCCTCATTAGTTCGCGGGAGAACCGCTGGTTTCCGACCATGCAAACAAACTGTACATAATTTTGAGAAACATGTGTGTATAATGAAGAAGTTTACCTAATTAAAATGTTAATATAATCATTCATAAATAATTTTGTTTGCTATTAAACTTTTGTGAAGGTATATTGAAATTATTACTACACAGTTTTTACACCACGCTTTATTCGGTTTTGAAAAGTAATTTCATTTGTTAATCTGTTTATAGAGATAAAAAATATGCGGTTATCATTCTTGTAAGCGTTAAAAACTGTATACAGAAAAATAATACCACAGTTTGTCAAACGATTTCCACAAAATGTATTTTAAAATCAATACCACTTTTGTTTCTTACGATATTTTAAGCAATTTAATAAAAAAGTGGTCTGATTGTTTTATAATATACTTTGTAAACAGGCATAACAAATAAAACAGAATTTTTATTTCAATAAAACTAGACTTCTTCTGAATTGAAAGTAAATAGAATGAATTAAAAAAAAATGTAATTATTTTATATTTGTAAACGATTTTCTATCATGATTCAAGATTTTTAAATATTGCGATATCTATTATCAAATATATCAACCGTGCATAGGCAAAATGGATTAACCCTCATAGACTAAATGATACAGGAGGCATAAAAATGTTTTATAATGATTTGTAGACAAAGTTACATTATATAAATTTGAAGTGGATGATGACCAATAAATTGGCGTTTAATTTTCCTGATTTTACAATTAAAAAAGTTATTAAAGAAAAATCATTATAATTGAGGGATAATACACATTTTTTTTCACACAAACTTAGAAGATCGTAATTATTTCAAAATCTATAGGTGAATTTTGATAATCATTCGGCAGTTTTGGCTTAATTGCTTTTAACAGAATGTCTATTTAGTTGCACATTGTAATTTTTAAATAAAACAAACTTTTCAAAAAACTGAAGGTTAAGCCTTTTTGCCTAAACAATGTCGATATATTCTCTTAAAAATGCATTAGAAGAAAGTTCTTTAGTAAATTTTTAAATTTTATATTGTCAATATTACTATATGTAAATCAATCCTTTAGTGTTAAAACTTCAAATCCAATATAAAGCATTTGAAAAATCAACAAAAATTTAAAAAAATAAATAAAAAATTAATATATTTTTTCACCATTGAATTAATGTAAAATCTAAGCATTTTTTTAGCCATTTATTTGTAATCATACACTACGATACGTATTTTGTTACTCTAAAGCCGATTTACTTCGTTCAAGTATAAAAATCGTTAATGATAAAACATATCATTTTCTTTATTACATCTAGTTCAAATTGCTTTTACTGCAACATATATTATATAAAATATATTGCAAAGCGGTATATATTATTTGATATTTCTCTTAAAAAACTAAGAATTTCTTGTAAAAAAATGACTCGTAAAAAAATTTACGTGTAATTTGGAAATGTCGTTTTATATATCACCACTAAATAATCCGCGTACCGTAAGTTGTCGACAGCTGGGCCATATTTTTAATTAGTATCATATTAAGAGATGCGACTGTTCCAGTAGACTAAACACAAATGAACGAATGCTTGTGCATAAATGCAATAATTATAAAAATAATCAAATAAATCACATCGTGTGTGCTCGTACTCTTTCGTACAATATGTTCGTATGTAAAGCAGCGTTTCTCAAATGTTTCCTTATAATTTATTGTTTTTATTTTTTTTTATATTTTTTTAAAGTTTAACCATCAATACATATACCATAATAAAAGTATACCGATTTCGTGAACATGTCTCGAAATATTTTTGAAAATATATTTGAAGAAAAATGTTTAAAACTGTGTTATTATTTCAAAATAATAACTAGAATAATTATTTAGTTTCGTAACGTATTATTTTTGTATATTATTATTTGGCTTATTAAGGTATTATTATAGAATTTAACAAAAATAATTTGAACTTAATAATTATATGCATAAATATAAGGTAATATTTTTGATACATTTGAATACCTATTTTGATTTTGAAGTTTTGTTGTATCAATGAGTTTTTTTTGCTTATTTCATTCTATAAGTATTTTTTTAAAAAAGAATTTTTAAATTTGTTTTACCCTTTTCTAAAATTGTCTAATATACGGAAATGGAAAAAGTATAAATATAGATTAAGTTAAATTTTTTATCTGTTGAAAATGTTGTAACTTAAAAACATAGTTATGGACGTTTAAAGTAAATATATTTGTTGAAACATGCACTAAGCAGTTAAGTCGAGTAAAATATGTAACTAAAGAAAGCAACAATTCATTAGTATAATTGAGGAGAATATTTCCAAAGTAAACTTATTCCACTTCAACAAATTTGCAATGCCAAAAAACTGTTTAGAGTATGGAGATTACATATTTTGCTATCTCCATCACAATCTTTATTTCACACTACAAATGGATATAACAAAAAAATATGTAATATCGACACCAGTTTTTGGCATTTGCAACAAATTTTTTGAAGTGGCATAAGTTCACTTTGGAAATGTACGCCTCAATTAATGTTTTTCGATGCAATTCTTATTTTCTCAGTATTTATATAATATATTACAATTTGCTTGCTAGAAAAATATTTTCACCGCATTAGTCGTGATAATACCAATTAATAAACAACCGTACACGATTAAGTTGAAGCTAATAGAAATTGTCGGATTACTGAAATTATTTTCCTGGTAAAACCGTGACTCAATTCCATTAAAATATAATATTTACTAGAATGTTTGCAATTGTATACGGAAGAAAATTGAACTAGGCCTAAGTATATCAAATTTTAACTGCAGATTATCAACAGTGGTGAATAAAAAATATTTAATAATGTCTCAATTGTATTCAAAATGTCTTATACACGAGATACCATAGAATTAAAATTTCTTAAATCAAATATTGTACGACTTGTAGAAATTTAATTTCATTTGGCAAAAATGTAAATCTCCCAAGTATATATACAAAACGAAATAAATAGTTTTTAGAGTATTTGTGCATAGGTTTTATCAGTTTAACAATTATTGATTATATTTCGTGTCAAATAAATGACATTTCAAAGCAACAATATTTTCTATTATTTTATTAATGTGTTTGGTATAGTTATCACAAAAAACTCACTTAAATAGTCAAATATAGTCCAAAAAAACGGAAAAGCTCATTTTAATTGTTTAAGTCAAATTATGGTTAAAATAGTCAAGTTTTTGATGTATTGTAGACAATACAAATCTTGTATTGAATATACTTTCAATCTTACGAAGAACATTAAAAAAATATTCAGAAGGACATAAATTTTGTGTAGATAAAAAAATATTTTAAAACATAAATTTAATATATTTTTAAATTATTAAACAATGATGTGTATTACTTCCAAGTGATCTCTCATATCTATAACAATATTTATATGAACGATAAAAATTATCTTTTATACTACACACGTGCACATTTTTTTTCATTATTTTGTTTTTGCAAAGAATAATATTTATATTCGTTATTTTATTAAATCATTTAGGAAATATAATATAAGTTACAATTCTGTATTCTTTTGTTTGCTGTGAACGATGCGTATAGATTGCTTAAAAGTGTAATAAACTAGGTTTGTTCCTTGGAATATTGTTAATTAAAAATTATGACTCTAAACTATCTTCTTTTTAACGTAATAGCAGTTTATACTTGAATATATACGTACAATAACAAATATTCGTATTCTAAAATAAAAAAAATCTTTAAGAATTCATTGAAAATTTTTTAAGTCGTTATTTTTCATAATTAAATGAACCACAAACAAGCCAGAAAAGTATTTTAAGTTTTTTGTTGAATACTACAATTCCATTTTCAAGTCAGATTGATAAATATATTCCACTTTAAAACGGTGAAATAAAATTTCACTCCAAGTATAAAACTGCAATGCTTTGTTATTTCTACAACTGCAAGTTTTTTTTATTTAATCGTACTATAAACTTATTATTCACTTCAAATTGAATGATCCTGTAATAATTTTATAACACAAATGGATGTAATTATAGATTTCAAAAGATACAATTTTAAAGCAAACTCTGTATAACAAAATTATATCAAATATTGAATGCAAGTGAAACTATTCGAATCCGCGTTAATTTATTTTGAATTATAATGCAGCCATTTTGATGATGGTTGCACAAACCTGTATTTGAGTCATCACTAATTTATTTAGTATGCTGTTATTTTATTTTTCTACTAAAATTTGTATTACAAATCACCCAGTTTCTGACGATTTTATGCGCAAGTGGCAGCAATAATTCTCAAACATAACAAATCGGTAAAATATTTTCATAGAAATAAGACGAATCATAGGCAGAAACATTCTTCAGAATTTAAATTTTGATTTGCATTTAAAAGAAAGTTTTAATGACTGTGATTATTCTTTAATACAATAATATTTCCGTGTATTTTAATACAATCCAAGTATTTTACAGTTTGATTATAAGCAAATTGAAACTGTGAGTATCTTTAAATACGTTTTGTAATAATTGTAAGGATAGAAATTTGTTTAAAAACTTTGAATTGGATTTATATTTTAGTATCACTATATGAGAGTAATTTTATTTGTAATTGTTAACCGGATATGAGTCGTATATTTAATATTTTTATACAGCTATCTTAGTATTAAGATGTGTCACTAGTATTTTTAGCGTAGAAAAAATAGGAAGATATGATTGTTATACAGGGAAGAAACACTAATAACATCAGTATTGAATTATTTTTATTCATTTAATCTACGCAGATGATAGATTAAACTATTATATATATATTATAGTCTTACTTTAGTGACATATACTACATTAATATACTTATAGGTAGTTAATCACTATAAGGGGCTGAAACAATATATTTGACATGTTTTTTGATGAATAAAATATATTTTCGCCAATGAAATATACAGCACACATGTCCATTACATGCAATGTATTATATGTATAAATCTAATACATTTATTAATAAATTTCAAATTTTTGCAAGTTTTAGTCACAAAGATCAGACAAAATCTGTCGAACCAATCCTCGCATTGTAGAAATCCATAAACTCCATTTCAGGCCATATGGGTTTAAAAAAAGATTTTTTAAAACTCTTTCGTTATACTTCAATTATAAAATTTTGTACGCAACATATTGATAGTTTAATGCTAATATCTCGTAAGACACTTTGACCAATTTTGCAGGAAGTTAAAAAACTTAATATTTTCGAATATAAATTTTATATTTTTTTCTTCTAATTATCGTTTATTTCTCCAATTAAATAATAATAAGGAAAAAATGGTAAGTATTAATTCTAAAATATTCAGTTTTTTTGGCTTGCTGTAAAATTTGTAAAAAAATATGGGTTATTAACATTAGTTAGGCCATCGATAAAAAAATATTAATATATTTTTTACAATAAAAAAAGATCACAGTTAATATGTTTTCATAATTATTTATTCAATAACACATTAAACTTATTTTAATTATTTATTATTATTTCATATTCACTCCAATATAGAGCATCAAAATTAAATATTTTTTGAATATTTGTTTTTACAAATAATAGTCTTTAAATATTAAAATAGAGATATAAAAGAAACAAAGAAAAAGTAACGGGAAATGCTTTGGAATTGCTTTCGTGACTTTCATATTATTCAATACTATTTTTATAAACTATATAATATATTTTACGTTCCAGTACAGTCACACAAAGATCAAAGGAAGTTATTTTAGGAAGATTCTCAAAATAGAATGTTCAATATTTGTAACACTTTGATATTTACCCAATAAACGTTGTGGGTAAGGAATAAATTATTGCTAAATGTTTTATAGTCCACACTCATTTTTATTTGCTTCGTATAATAAAGACAAAGCGTCTAATATCAATATATAATAATAGCAACCGAGGGCAAACATTCACTCAAAATACGACGTTGATATGTTTGGCAAGTTTTATTTATAATTTTCATATTATACCCATACTTTTATATTGCTTTCAATAAAATGTATTTATTGTTACGCTACATATTTAGTTTTTATGTGCGCCACCTGAATACAAGTTCTTTCTTTAGATACCTCTAAGTTTATAATACAATATATCTTTTTATATATATAGTAAATGAATACGTCATTTTTAAAAATACTTTGGATTTTTACATCACAATATAACAGTTTTGTGTGGGCGTAAAAGCCTTTTTCAAATACATACTTGATGTTAGATAAATGTCAACACTATTCAATTCTATTTATGACCTATGTGTAGGAAGATTGTAAAAAATTACGTGTTTTGACCATTTTTATCTTATCAAATATCAACTTGTAATAATTAATAAAACTATAATACTTTATTCCATATATTTTTTTACTATATCTGCTCCAAAACGAAGCATATTGACCGTGTTTTGGTAAAAGGGACCTTCACAGAACAAATTTTACAGGAAACACAAAATACGTTTTTTAATGATTTTTAGTCAACGTGAGTGACATTAACACAAACTTGATGTGCATGATGACAAATAAGTTTGTGTTTTATTTTACTGGTCTGATAATTTAAAAACTTCTTAAAGAAAAATCATCAAAATTGAGGATTAATGCTTTTTTTTCTTTCTACATAAATGAAGTATTCTAGATTTTTTTTTCAAAATTTATGGCTGAATATAAATAATGATTCGGCATGTTTGGCTTAATTCCTGTTGACAAAACGTGTATTTAGCTATATAAATTATGATTTTTAAATAAAAGGGCGTTTCAAAAAACGGAAGATTAAGCCTTTTCCCCTAAACAGGCTTGATATAGATTTTTACAATGTGGAAATTGTTTTTACAGATTTTTTTCCCCCACAACAATAATATATTAACAATGATTGTGCGCTACAATTCACTCAGGTCTATGACTAACTACACAACTTCTCTCTAGTTTTCAAACACAAATTTTTTGCATATACAGTTAGGCCATCTGCCTATTTTATTGTGGCACGGCTGACGAACCGAGTGCCTACTGGAGTTCATTTAAATACCTTATTGAGAGTTCTCGATTCATCATACCTTATAATATGAATGCTCATCTGAATCTCCTTGCTCTAGAAACATTTACTATGTTGAGGTTAAATTGCTCACAGAGCTCAAAATTAGTACCGATGCGTAATCCTTATTTTTCTTCAGCTGTTCTAAATATTCTTCAGAGTACGTCATTTTAATATTATTGGTATTTTTTGAATAAAATAAAACTATTTATAGGTGAAAAAAGATTGTATTGAATAATCCATTATGCTTTTAAAAGTTGTTTTATTTCAATATGTTACACTACTATATTTCATATATATATAGTAGGCTCTAAATCAACTGTATTCGTCAAAGAATCCTTAAAAGTGATATTATCAAATCATGATTAATTATATTTGAGAATATATTATCAACAGTATTTTTAAAAACTCTTTGACATAGTACAGTATTATGCCTGTCATTTTGTGCTCAGTAATGTAAAATATTTATAGTTTATACAACAAATTTTAATTTTTGATTCATTTTAACCTTTATCTTTTTAGTGTGGGCAATTTTAAAACGTAATTTTGTTTTTTTTGCAAATCACGCGAGAGTATTACGTTACTTTTAAACTCCCTGATACTGCAAACTATAGCTCATTTCAAAAGTTTTCTTAAAAGAATAAAATTATTGAAAAGAGAAATTCATACTAAATAAATTATAGAAATAAGAGTTAATTGGCGACATCATTCATGCCACATACTCACTGCATTTTTATTTCATTTTCATCTTTCTACATTGGGGAAAATATTTATATATTTTTTTTTAATATGAGAGCCATATTCTATGTTCATTAATCATTTTGTAAATTCACATAATTCATTAATTCCGTATCACATCTCTTGATACAATGCCAGGTTATTTTTTTTTCATATGTTGTTACGTTACTCAATAAAAACTATTTAAGTAAATTAGTAACTTGTTCACAAATGGTGTTGAAATAATATCATATAAATAATGATATACCATAAATTAAACACTTTATTCGAAGCGCTATTTTGTTGTCTGAATTGCTTTGTGATATTTTTCAAAACCTATCACGATGCTTTTATTGCACTATTAAAGTATAAAAAAAACCTTCTGTGGGCACGTGAAAGTGTTTTCATAAATAATTACAACAGCTTTTAACAGGTGCGACAAATTAATACGATATACGTTTTACATGACAAGAGTTCATTTTAGACTGCAACTTGTAGAGAAGTGACATTTAAATTAATTAAAAATACTCATACCAGAGTTACAGGTGTGTAAATTAGCACATGCAAAAAACTCAACGTGATTAATTATAAGAACCTGATTTTAATCAATGATGCGACGAAGTCATTAAAATGTTTAGAAATTAGCTAACACAGGAAAATAATTTTGTGGAGGTTTCATCAGCTAACATTAAACAAGACTGTAACACTTATAGGAATATAATTGAATGAAGTGTATAATTTCTACTATTTAAGTACATGCAGTACTAATTAGTTCCATATAAGCAAAATAATATTATATTATTTTCATCACTAAATCTTTAGTTTACCATGGAGTGACTTTTCTCTTTCTTTCTTTATACATAGCTGTGCATGACATTGCATATGATTTAAATATTTTCTGAAAATTAATCTATCAATGAATTGCTATGAAAGCATTTATGTAATGAATCTAGAATTTAGTTTAATTGAATAGATAAATCGAAAAATCTGCCAGTTGAAATTGGTGCATCATACAAAACCTAAATCTATGTTATTATTATGGCTTTCTACTAAATATCGATAGTAATTAATTATATAAATAAATTTTAATTTAAAATTAAGATTAATAATTTTTAAATGAGTGGATATTTCTTGCAATACCGGGATTAAATAAAGATTACTTTCAATTATTTACTATTTCCACTTAGAAATCGAGCACATGAAAACTTTACAGCGTGAAATTTTTCTTAACAATATTTTGTGAGTAATATAATATTCGTTAATTATCAAATCAACCATTTTATACCCATATCCTGGCTACAAATACAAGAAAAAAAACAAAAAATACTTCTAGCTACCGGGTCGAGACCAGCAACCCAGTACATGGCATATTATTCTCAATAAAATTAAAATTGTTTTACCATTTATATTTTGCTATCTATTGATAGCTTAATCAATAGGTCATTGGTGTGACTTTAAACACACCCAAAAATCAGATGTTTTTTTTATAATGTCTTCATTTAATCTTAAGCACTACAATCAAACGCTTCATCAATAAACCACTACTGGTGACAAGACAATTTTTATAATTTTCTTAGGCGTAATCTAGAAGTTTAATTCACACTACAAACCATATTATCCATACTAAATTCATTTTTAATTCACCAATGTCCATTCAATCCATAGTACTATTTACACAATGATCTAAAGAAAAGAAAACAGTTTACATTATTAAACAAAACTTACCTCAATAAGTTTTTAGAACGGTGTTTAAATAGCATGTTGAACATTTCTTATTATGGTATGTCATTAAAATTATATTGACTTCAATTATGCAATGGTTTTGCAAATAGTTAACATTTGATTCTTTTTATGTATTACATAGTCATTTTATCTTAAATATTTTATAAGCATATCACTCATAAGATATACCGATCCATCACTTACTTGGTGTAAACGTGATTTATTTTTGTTGTCTTCTTCTTCATATTCACGTTTATTTGTTAAGCAATTGATGCCACATCGTATTTCCACGAATTTTTATAATCATTCAATTCAAAACTACTTAAAGTATTTAGTAAATGTATCATAAAAAAATCTTATCACCAATCTTCGAATATCGTCAGATC
>JAPMAE010000524.1:3903-20020 GCA_036584705.1 Rhyacophila sp. 25_7 | reverse complement strand
ATGGATGTAATTGTTTTTTATTTGTATTTTGATTGGAAATGAATACTAATGTATAAATAACATATAACCGGTAGATTCTTCATATCAAATATATCGAATTATGGTCACCATTCTTTTAACCAGTCCAAGAGTATGGAATCGCATATGCATCCGCTCAAAATTCACTTTAAAGGTATATATATGTATATTTAGGTTAAACACCATGCAATATAATACTCGTATACATTATGTATGCATCTAATAAATATCATACAAAAGTATTGCATATATTAAATAAAATTCAAAATTTGAAGGTAGATTAATGAAAAAAATTCACCTAATTGTGCAACCATAATTTACAAAACTCACCTTGGACAGGTTAATAAAATGGTATATGTTTCGTTTTTTTTGTCCAAACCTATCATTGTTTGTTTATTATTCATCGTAAATATGAAGGATACTTTAAAATGAATGGGTCTTTCAACAAAGTGGTGGGGCAAATATTGACTGAAACAAGTAGTCATAAAATCTATGAGGTTACATACAGAATATTAAAAGCTGGCTCGTAAACTTTATTGGCTTATAGACATGCAAAATAAAAATACCTAACGCACTGTGGATTACGTATAATATACACGCGAGCATACAAGAATGAGCGATAAGGCAAACAAAGTATGTAAAAAAATTTAGTGGACATAATAGGTTTATGATGAATATCATTCGTCACATCATTAAAAGTAGAGTGAAACCTGAAGATGACTTAAATATGATATCAAATAATCATATTATGCGTATTACGCTTTAAGACTAAATTATTCAATATTTAACCATTGGGATGATACTAAATACGTATATATGATCTGAATATGTGTATGTTCCATAAAAACTTAAAAAGCGATTGTTCAACACGGTTTATTTTTTATTTCATTGTGATGTTATCAATGATTTTTAATAGCATTTTTTTCTTTTATCATTACCAACAATATATCGTTGCTTATTAGTCAAGAGATGAACATTAATAATGTTTGAAAGAGAAACACGATAATTTCATGCAGCTTTAAAAAAAAGATAATTCGTAAAACACTTGAAAATTAAGGATATTACTTTATGACGTATACGAGTATATATAGATGCTGATATCTTCAAGTAATTTACTACAATATATTTGATGTCTTAAAGAAAAATCTGTGAATAGGTAGATCACGCTGCTATTATAGATGAAATGAATCTGGGCAGTTTAAAAATATTTGAAGAATTCCAATAAATATTTGGCTTTTTAGTCGACATTAATAAATATAGTTAGATAACAACACGACATATACGTAAAATAATTATAAAAAAACTAAACGAGGAGAGCTTAAGGCAGAATCTTGAGTAAATGAGCATATGTATTTTTATAATATCAAAATTGTTTTCACATGATTTTTATGTCAATAATTGAAAACCATTAGATTTGGATATAAAACACATACAATACTATTTATAAATTACAAACCGCCAATCTGAAGTATTTATAGAGTCTCCGCTGTTTATTAAACTACAGTGAGTTCGTAAAGAATACTATATTATTTGGTGGATAAGATCAAGTAAAAAAGTATTTTTATTAAGAAGATGTTAATCATTTGAATATAAAAACTGTAGTTTGGCATATTTTTTTTATTGAGCAGACTAATACGTCAAATTATCTGAATTTGTACCCATGTTTTTTTAAAGTTTTTGTTAATGTTCAAGATTTTAATTCTGAAAATCAACATAAAAAGTTTACGGTGCATTTAAAGGTATTATTTTTTTATTTATTAACGCTATTTACGAAATAATGTATGAAAAAAAATAATTTAAATAAAATCATTGTATAAAATAATCAAGATATTAACATTAATGAATACTACGATATAAAACTGAGTCCTTTGAATACTTTTTAACCCACAGTTTTAATGTTCTTCCTTTAATAACGTTTTTAATCATTAAATCAAGAAAATAAAACACAAATTTACTGGTCATCATGCACTTCAAGTTTGTGTTAATATGACTTTGACTTAAAATCATTAAACAACGTTTTTAGCATCTCCTGTTAAATTTGTTCTGTGTATGGTTTTTTTCCTTTTGCCTAAATACAGTCGATATGAATATTAAATAATGTATTCGTGAATATCTTACAAATCTTTACTCTTTCATCGTCACATGTTATTTTTGCATTCCATTACTCTACCAAATATACCTTGTAAATGTCTAAACGACACAGCGAAATTCGGTTCGCTAAAGAAAGATGCGTACTTGATTAAGACATAATTTTTGAGAGTCTACAGACTTTCAAATAATGAGTTTTTTGATATTTAATTGTATTATTTATATTGGTTTAACATTTTGTGGTCATACTGTGAGTAAAAAATTTAAAAAAAACGGACGTTTGAATAATATTGTGATTTGACGAGTATCTATGGGTTAGGCTCTTACAAATCTTCTAATTGCCAGAAAACGTCTCCACTGAGCCATCGCAAGAATATATGTATAATATGTATGTACAAAATAATTCATAAAGAAAATGCACTCAACTAAAGAGAATACAATTTGCAAATGTAAAAGAATACTCGTATATTCTTTAAAATCAATATTAGACAGAGAGAGTGGTCGCTGAATTTTTAATTCATGCATTTCAAATGTCAGTATTTACTGCCTTCCGGTCGAATATAAACTTTTGCATGTACATTGTATTCTACTTCATGGAATAATTCCACTGGTGAACTTCAATTTCTTCTGTTTTAAATATGTTAATGTATCATGGCTTAATTTTGAAAATAACTTAGAACAAAATTTAGATACAGTGTCTTTTTTTTTCATCTATTTGTATTGTTACGTTGAGAAAATTTTACGTATGTCTATTAATTTGCGACTGAAAAAACTTGTTTTAGTACAAAAATGGAAGCCTGTGTTGTTTTTTAATTCAAGCACAGCAAGTAGGATGCAGTTTGGAAAAGACTTTTAGGCAGACATCTGCCTGTAGTAAGACACCTGGCGTGATTAATAATTGGCAGACAGTGAACTTTTCGTTTTCAAGTTTACAACTTTGTTGGATTCTGATAGGCCGGATAAAAGCTTTTTTAACACATACAGCAACTGGCTGTATATACACAATTATTATAATTTTTGTTGTAATTTAATACTACTTTATATATAATTTATTTTAATTGTATGTTTATCATTACTATAAACATACAAACTCATTCTTATTTGACACACTGGGATAAATGAAAAAGAAGACATATGGAAAATATTAAGTTAGTATGAACACAAAACCTATAAAAAAAAACAATAAAACTTCTAAACAGTAATAGCTATTTAAGTATTAGAGATTTGCTCCGCAATATGACAGATTTTAATTAGAAATATAATACTTTAGTCAAGTAGGTTTACTTGTCGAATAATTTTTTTAATAAACAATTCAATAAATATTCTTTTTTACCTAAAATATAACTAAACTGTTTCTTTTTAAATTATTTTTATCTTAATTGATATTTTTAGCAAACTTAAAATCAAAAAATATTGGTTGCATATTGATTACTTATCTAAGCTGTATTGAAAAAACGAACTTTTTGGAGTGTTTTGATAAAAGTGTTAATTAATCAACTATATAAAATTCCTTTGTATTACAAAGTAATATCAGGAAAGCTTTACAATTGGCTTTTTAATTAAGTAAACTCTCGAACAAAATGGGTTGAGAAAAGTTGTTATTTTTTGCTTTAAAATATTTCTGGAAATTTACCACCTTTAGCTTCGTTATCATTTTGAGGAATGAAAACTTTCTGTTCGGTTAATTAAATAAGTATTCATAGCTTAGGAAGTTTAATCCGAAACGTTTTTACTTTATAGTAGGTAGCTGTAAATTTTTAAAGTATATTTTGGTTAAAATTATATGTTTTTTGACATTAAAAATTTTATACATTGAGATTATATTTACTACTCGGCGTTACAAAGTTTAGCTAATTAATAATAATATTTTATATATTTTTATAAACTGTTGAACTCTTTATCGTCTAAATTTATGTATTTAAAATAAGCCATTATAGTGTAAAGTAAAAATTGTTCTGCAAATATATACATATTATATATTGATTTCAATCAATTGAAAACAGTATTTTCATATCAAGACTGGAATAGTTTTTCCAATGATAGTTAAAAAATATATTGATAATATTTTAATATTGTCTCAAGTCTCAGTCTTCATCCTGCATTGTTAAATAATCTTTTCCAAGTGTGAATTTAACGAAAAAAAATTATGACATTTAAATTTTTTTAACCATCGTCATCTAAAAAAAATCTTTTTGAAGATCAAATATAACGATAAATTTTATTTGAAGCAAAATTTCATTATTATTCTTCAAAAACTTATTGCGTATTCAAATGTATTGCTTTGCAACTAATCAGCAATAAGTAATTATGCTTTATTCATTTTTAGATTCTTAGCGATAGGTTAGCCAATATTGATCAGGATAAAAAACCTTTTTTTAAAATATATCTGAAAGTAAGCGATCATTTATATACAAAATAAGGGTATGATAAATTCTTTCTCGAAGTCAATAGAGAGTGTCTTCCTTTTTGTTTCAGGCAGCGTGGAAGGTATGAGCATCAAGAAGAATTCGCGTGAACGTTTAAGGAAGAGACATTTTCACCGCCATTTTAAAAGCAGTCTGCTGAGTTCGTGATCTTAACTTTGCACGAAGCCATTCGAAACTGATTTGTTGGGCGGTTTGGAAAGACGGCAGATCGCGTGATAGAGCCATCTTTAAAAATAGAGTGGAATCGATTTTTCCTTCGTGCTTTCTCGCTTGTCGAAGACGTACAGTATTTGCCTTACAAGAAGAAGTAGCCTACAGTGTATTTACTTAAGCACGGAAGGAATTACTATCTTGATCGTAGACTTCGGCGATGGGTATTAAGTTTACGGCCACTCTTGTATTGAATTTTCTTATCCGGCTGCTAATAAACAAAATAATTGCTTAATTATAAATGAAGCCAACTGAAAATTATTGTTTGTGTAACTGTTTAGGTATTGGTAAATGATTTAATTAAAAGTAGTAATTGAAAATTATGATTGCGTGATAATATTTGTACAAAACATTTTTCGAAAACTTATACTCAGCAAAATCTACAAATTGACAATTTTTTTTTTGATATTAGATTTTTTAAACTTATGTTTAATATACTCGTATGTATTATATGTAAAAGTATCATATCTAAAATAAATTCTTGTTTTTAATTAATTCACAAAATATTTTTGTTTTTTATACGAATTACCCGAATGAATTAGTTTTCTACATCACAAAGAGTTCACTTGTAAATAATATGAATATTTTATAAAAATAAATTATAATTAATTTATTCGCCATAATTTTTTGTTTTTTTATTTGGTGAAAAAACTCATTTTAAAATGTCGTAATAGATAAAACTGGTCAAATTTTTAAAAAAATATATGTAATTTATGAAAACAATCTACGAAATTCATTTGATTATTTTAAAAATATATTTTACGTAATGATGAAGCATGTAAATCTAACCATGGTTTTATTTTATATTTAGAAACTTGATACATTATAATACTTTAATATTTAAGAAAACATAATTTTGGCTAATAACATACTTGAGCGTTTTAATATGGATAACATGTATATTATATTAATATAGATATTTAATATATGAGTTACAACGTAATTAAAATTACATTATTATTAAATCAAGTTTATGACACATAGAAAGTAACTAGATGGCTGTATTCTTGCATGTTGTGTATAAAGTGGCTAGCTAGCGCCCATGACCACCGGTGGCCGATAATGGAAAACAAAGATAATGGTAGTGGACGTAAAGTGGATGAGTCATTAAGCGAGTGTGAACGCGACTTTATTGAATTTGTCTAGAATTGCAAATGAGAACGGGCCACTGGCACTTCTGGTGACACTCAGATGTTATGTTAATTTTGCCTAATGTTAAGTGGGCCAACTGTAACAACGTATTTTGTTGATATGCTTTTATGACAAATAAAAGTAATATATTTTTTTCGGAATGTGTTGCTAATGGCAATATAAAAAAATCAAAAAATAATTAGCATTTTTTTACCCTACATATTTTACAGTTATATAAATATCATTAACAAATATTGTTTTGAAGAATTGTACAATCTTTATACTGTGCATTAATGTAGGTAATATTATTTTATTATTTTTGTCATTTTATGCTTCGTAAATACATGTAAATTGAATGTTAACATATATTTTATCTATGTTTATTGTTGTGACAATTCTAAAATAATTACACCACCGCTTATATTACAGAACATGTAAAACGCGATGAAAAAAATAATAATGACAGTGGAAATGAAAGTATTGTTACTCTTGTTAGTATATGGCAATAAAATTACATTTAAATACTTACTGTTTTTGAAAAACCGCACACAGTTTGTCAAATATCATAAAGCTTACCTGAAATAAGAAAAAAAGCTCATTTAGTTATTGTTAAACTTATTTAAGTATGAGAACATTCGATATATAAGTATAAAAATACGTAGAACAATGTGAACATAATTTATAAAAGTCTATTATTTTAGTTTATGAACTATTTATTTATGCAGTATAAATAATTTTAGTTATTGGCAGTTTTTAGTGAAAAGCTATTAATTTTTTATAATAAAAAGTTTTATAACTATTTTCTTTATAAAAAAACTACACAAAACTGTATTTAATATCAATACTCACCTATTTAAGTACCCATCAGTAGTTTCATTTATAATAAAATATTAATTAAATTTAAATATAATACTCAAAAATCATATATAAGATAATGTTTAAAATAGTAAAATCGTTTTAAAAAAGTAATTATATACACCTGTAAGACGACTACAGAAATATTTTGAATTATATTATCGTAGATATATATTATTGAATTTATAACACTGTTTGTATACTTATTTATATATATATAGAAAGTATAAATTCAAAAACGAAGATCGTTTACATATGTAACGAATTTTTTTTGTTAATTTTGTAACAGAAAAAGGCCATATTATTTTTATATAATTGCTTTTTGCCAAAGACTTGGAGAGTACATATATTTTTTTTATATAATCCATTCCTATACTGAAAAGGTTGTATATTGTAACTCGTCAGTTTCCAGGTAAGTATTAAATGACTACGAGTATACTTTTCTCTTAACCTGTACACTCGGTAAAATTAAACTAAGCGAAATAAACTTTGACTTGGTTGCATTTGAAAGTCAACAATTGCATTGAATGCATTTCAGTGTACATGCAATGAATGCACTCCTCCCGTCACGGATCGTAAATGCATTTCAATTTATTTAAATAACGCATCGGATTGGCGTCGAGTAAAGTTGATACTGCAGTGATAGAAACACTAACAAAATTTATGTGGTGTATATTATAACGATGAATGGAAACTCGTTATGTTTAATTTAGTCAGAAAATTGTAAGTTTTCTAATGATTACATTTGAAACAGGATATAATATATTTACCCTCTCCAAGAGTGAGCTTTTTTCATTACGGTGGCACGATTCGGTGAGCGTGTTTTCATTGATCTAGGCTTAAATTTTGAAGTTTATTAAATGTGTGTAATATAATTATTGTATAATATTTATTTGATACATCATAATATACACGAGTATTTTATTGCTTGATGCTAGACGTATATATACGTATATACTTCTTCAAAACAAAATTTAAGCATACCCATTTTTGCGTCTATACTCCTAGACAGGTTAAACGTATTTTTTCAAATAACAAAGCTGAATATACTTACAACTATATTATTTATATATAAAGAATATTCATATCGTGGTGCACATGTGTGCTATTTACAATTTGTTAGTAAATTATTTTGTTTAATGAATTTAATAAAATATGAAACACAATGAATGGTTATTGAATATTGTTTCCCTGAGCAAAAAGTTTTTTTATTCTGCTTTGAAATTTATCTGAAAAATAATTAGATATTTTTATTAAAGAACTAAAATTCACAAGTTTGGGTTCATTAGCATAAATGTTGACAATTTTACAACTGTGGGTGATTTAATTATTATAAACTTAATTAAATAAATTCAAAACATTCAAATTTTTATAGCATGGTATGTTTTAGGTTAATTTTCAAAATAATAAGTGCTTGTTACTTGGATGTAAAAAAATATCAATCATATATATCTATATGCAAAAGGAACTAAAGTATTTAATTTATATTTAATGTACTATTATATGTTGGTATAAAACACTACACAATGACCGTATTTTACCATCTGTTTATTGATATTCTGATAGGTTGTATTTTATAATTGAATAAATTACAGTTCACGTACCATAGTTTTGTCGATCGCTGTTTAAGTGAGTAGAATGAATTTCAAATTGCTAGTAGCATTGCTTAAACCAGTCGTACTCCAACAATATATTCCGATTTCATTTTAGTCAGTTAAACTTTATCAAACAGGATAAATCCAGCAATATTAAATAAATTGTAGGTAAAATATATTTTCAGATAGTTAGCAAGACTGGATGGATATAAATGATCAACATAAACAAATTAAATACTTTAGTTTGAATAATAAAATGTAGGTCAATTACAATTACAAAAATTAAAAAATAACAAAAATTTCAAGATAATATATTTTTTTTTGTAAAATTTTACGATACAAACGGAAATATATTTTTTACATAGTATTCGCTAAGATTGATAATAGATAAAATTATTTATGATTCTATTAAATACTTCAAAAAACAATAAATATATAATATTTCATTCTTTATTATAATAACATTAATGAAACTATCTAAATTTATTGTTATTTAAATTTACGTTGAAGAAACAACTTAATCTTTCTATCATTGATATATGTGAATAAAAAAAAATATTTATTTATCTAATATTATAACAAGTAAGTAAGATAAACCTTATAAAGTTCAAAATACTATTATATAAAATAAAAAAAAATAAAAAATCTACAAATATATAGTGTTAAATAAAGGGTTGCATTAAAAAATAATACATATATTGCATAAAACAATAATATAATTTCACCCTGTTTAGGTGAAATGGCGTAACCTTCAGTTTTTTGAAAAGTGGTTTTATTTATGAATCAATGTATATAATTAAATACACATTATGTTCAAAGGAATAAAGCCAAAAATGGCGAATCATTATCAAAATTCAGCGTTAGATTTTGAAAAAAGACCGATCTACTAAGTTTGTGTGGAAAGGAAAAAAAATATTAAACGTTAGTATCGATGATTTTTCTTTAATAACTTTCTTAATTATCAAATCAGGAAAATGAAACACAAAATTATTGATCATAATGCACTTAAAATTTGTGTTAATGTGACTTTTACTAAAAATCATTAAAACACATTTTTTTGTGCCTTCTGTGAAATTTGTTCTATGAGGGTTACTTTATTTTACCTAAATACGGTAGATATATTGTATATTGTAAAACAAATATATGTATTTTATCTATATTATGATGCTCATTAAAAACCCTAAGTAAAAAGTGAAGTAGAAATAAGTATTATTAAAATCTCAATGCATATATATACTCGTAGTTCCTTTGTGCCGTAGACATCAAAGCATGATTCATAACATAGAAATAACAAGACATAAATACTGAATATGTGTGCCAAAGCATAAATCATTATACTCATGAATTAATAGTGATATAATGAAGCCGATACAATTTACGTTCCAATACCGTACCATGGAATTCATTTTCATTTCCCCAATGAAAGCAATTAAAACAATTAGTTTCGATGCAACAAATGCATTTATCTACGCCAGTGGTTTAGGTTGTCATTTTGGAATATATGACGGCTTGTGTATGTGGAAAATTAACATTTTTATTTCATTTTGGGTAGCCGGGAAATGGAGGGCGGAAATGCGTTTACTATGTACTTGATGGCACTGCAGTATTTTAAGGCTTACTAAAGTGAACCGTTGATTGATATTTCAAATTATTTGCAAGTATTAAAAAATAAATATTCACTGATCTTTATTTCCACTTCGTCCAAATTAAATAATTTCATTATAGCAGCTATCGCTGTAGTAATCTTTGTGTTAATATTGGTGAGTTATATTATATATTTAGATCATGCTACTGTTAATTTACTCATATAATAGTTCCTATCTAGAGCAGGAGTCACAAAACTTTGTTAGAATCAGGCCGAATTGAAATTCAAAACAAACATGGGGGGCCGGCCGGACGAAAAATATTCTCTTTCAAATTTTACTAGGTTCTAATGCATACATAGAAACTCTATGTATTACAAGATTACATGTAAGTCTTATATCATATCAGAGAAGAATAATAGAAGAATCATTGTCGTGTACGTGTTTTATAAAATCAATAATTCTTATGTTATTTAATATTTATAAATAAAAGTTGGGGCCAGATTAAAATCTTTGTAGGCCCAAATCTGGCCCCCAGGCTTTAGTTTGGTGACCACTGATCTAGAGAAAATGTGGGGTAAAAACGGGTTTAACCATACTATAAAATGTTAATTTTTTTTCATTGAAAGTAAAATAAAAAAATATTGTCGAAAAAGTGAAATGCATTATTTTCTATGTATTAAAATATATATTTTTTCAAATAAATAATTATTGAAATAATTGGAATTATAATATAATGTAATGAAAAATACATAAGATACTTGCCGATAATTTAATTTGTTACGTATCTTATAGTTAGTTCCGAGCTTGTAATTAATATTTTCGTAAAGAAACAGCGAGTGTTGTTTATAATTGTTAATCTTTGCAAAATACTAATTAATATTACATTATTGTAGTATATTCTATATTAACGTAATATTGGTTCCATATAGAAAAAAACACAGTTGCAGGACGTAATGATATACATATTAAGGAGTAATATCACAAAATTGGAATAGAATTGACAGTAAAAATGATGAAAAATTGTATAAAAAATGTACTATATATACTTGTATATATAGTAAAAAAATAGTTATGAGTAAGAATAAATATCATTAAATGAAGTATAAAATATTTTAACTTTAAAATGGATAGTGTTTGAATTTAACTCCAGTTGTGATTGTAATTTATCGTCCCGGTGAATACGTAAAATCATTTTTTAACTTCTTACTGTCAGAAGTTATGAGACAAGTAATTTTCTTTAGTAAATAATATGAAAATATATGTTTTTCCTTAGTACATACAAAGACGGTGACGATTAATGTACTCCTGACAAATCTTTGTCACCAACTTATTACCGATCGTATTAAACTTATGATACCATAAATATAAATAAATACATCTAATTTCCTTATTTAATTAAAATGTAAGCTTATGATATTGCAGCTAATTTTTTTTTAAACTTAAACTCGGCGACCGCAAAAATATTAATTTACGACTATTTTAATAAATGTTTCAAATACTGTGTGCGTTGCACGAAGTGTCGCAGACAAATTTGTTGCTTTTTGTTAGATACGAAGAGTAAATACAATACAAAATAACAAAATAAAAAACATTTGTTTTTATTTTACGATACAGCAACATGTCAACGAAAATATTAACAAAACGGATTTCCTGGCTGGCAACGGAATACACAAGAGCGCTATATAAAACCAACTGCGCTACAAACTTTGCATCATATTTTATTCGTATATTAATAAACAAACAGTGAATTTAACAATTCTCCTTTAAAATTATTACAGCTATCATATTTTAATAAATCGTAGATAATGCAAAATTGTAACGCATTTGTTACGTTTTGGAAACTTCCGACCAATTTATTCGTGTACTCGTATAAGACTCTGCCTTGGTATTTGCTCACCGTCGTAACAAAGCAGTTATATATGCAATCAATTTTGAACCATGATTTATTTGTCATAGTCTGTTATTTAATTTATACTAAAATAACCAAATAAAGTAAAACAGAGTCATTTGAAAACATATATTAAAAAAAAGTACGTGTGCATACGTGAATAAAAATATTTCAAGTCAAATAAAATACTCAATACAATATTTATTATTTTTTTGTTGATTGGGATATAAAATGACATATTTATTATAAGTTGCATCGCTTAGTAAATAACTTTCTTAACTTTTTTACTATTCAAAGTATTAGACCAAGATTTTTTTTTTAAATAAGTCCCTTTCAGTAGGTCGGTAGACCAATTGCCTATTATCCTGAAGGTTTCTGATCTTATAAATGTTAAAAATATGTACGTTTTCTATGTTTGAAATTAAAATATGGACTGAATTTTTAGTTGAGCTAACAATTGAAAACTAAGCATGAAAAATATGACACTAAACTTCATGTATGCTCCATTTAATGGGTGTATTAAGCAAATAAGTATTTGATTTCTAATGATAATAGTACCTTAAAAATGACAATAAATTAAGTTGTATTTATTATTTAATAAAATATTGCAAAAAAGGTAACAAACTCTTATTCTTTTAATACGTTTACTTGTTTATTACTAGTTCACTTTAATCGTGAAAAATATACTTCATAGTTTTTTATATGATTCATGTGAAAATTACAAGCAAATAATCTCCAATTTACGATTTATAGATGAAAAATCGTTTAGCGAATTACTATAAATTACTTTAATTCTTGAATAAAATAAATTAATAAAATAAAAATCAGTTTAATATTTATTTTGCAAAGCATGTTGTTGTTGATGAATCAAACCCAAAGTGAGATTAAAAAATATCTATTTTTACGGATAAACTTTTATATTGGCTATATCCGTTTAAAGTCGCTAGTGTTAGATTTGTTTTTCTACGTGTCTACAAAAGCGTTAAACATGGAAGGCGTCGGATTGCGAGCGCCGCGGGAACGACGTCGAAAGTGTCGCCGCGACACCGACAACGCCCACCAGCGCCGACTGGCTGAAACCATGAGGCATCTGCCAGAGAAAAGGTAGTAGTTATTGCAAATACAACAACAATTTACTTAACACCTTATACATTACGACGATATTATTCAAAGACGCTAATAACATAATCAATATAATTAATTTACACATACATATATACAAAGAGTTGAATTTTCAATACTTCCAGAAGATATTTTAGTTTTTTTTTTAAATTTATATGTTGAAATAGATTTATTGATTATCGTTATATATATAATATGTATATAAAATAAACATAATTTTATATTTTATATATGATAAAAAAATATTATGATAACACATACTTTTCATTAAAAAATAGTAACTAAAATATTAATTTTATCGTTTTGAAAAAATGCATATTAAAAATATTTAATCTTATTGTACAACTTTTTTTTTCTTCATGTTTAGGATGATATACATATAGTTAATGAATTAAAACGTCGTTCCATGAATAATATAATAAATACTACACAATCCAGGAGAAAATATAAATTGAATATTATTTTATAAATAAGCCATCGAATTCTGATTGATGAATAATAAATCATTTGAAAAAACACTGTTTTTGTGATTACGTAATTTTCACATAAATACTAAATAATATTAATTATCAGAAAGACAATGTAGTTTTTTTTTATAACTCTTATTTACTACATACCAGTATATTATTTATACATATATAGTATTAGACTGAATATAGTACTCGTATATTTGATCAAAATATAGACAAAACAATTTATTTTTAACCTACAAGATTTTTTTGTAAATATGTCGTAATTAAAGTGTTAAGATTGTAAATTTTAATAGAGTAAATAACGTTATAAGAACTTAATTATTTAAATACAATATACAGATAGTTTTCTCATTTCAAGAATAGATTGTCATTAAATGACCTTTTTTTGATTGCATACGTTGAAATATTTTGTCTAACAATGTGAAATCACATTATTATGAAACACTACAATTAGTAAGCTTGTGTCCATTATTTATCATAAGTGTCAACCTAGTAAAAAAATAATTCGTCAAAAATAGTAAAATTTTGATGACTATGCGATATTTAGTATATTTAGGATTTGTTTTATATTAACTATCCGTACTATACCAGGACTAAATAAAGTATTATTGTTATATTTTTTATGAAACAATTGTTACGTTATATTATTTAATAATAGTTGGCCTCCTACATCGTTAATATAATAATCATTCTATTAACGCAGGTAGTTGCTTTCAGATAAACAGTGCAAAAATCGACCAATATAGTAAACAAAAATACATTAAAATAAGTATTTTTGATTCTCAAATGTTTTTCTTTCGGTGAATTAGATTTAAATTTACAAACATAGCAAGTATACACATAATAGCATTTAAGTACTTAACTAATTTTAAAAAAAATACTGAAATTAACTTTTTGTGGATTTATATGACATGAAAAACCTATTCAGAGTCTGCTGCTTGCTTGTTTATGTTTGTATTCACAATTTATTTGAAAGATATCATTCAAGTCTTTAATTTTTCATTCATTATACTTGTACATAAGCGTAGAAAAATCTATTACAATCAGGTACTATATTTTTATACCGTACTTAAGTCAATTTTCAAAAACAGAACGTTTATTGTATTTATTATAAATCTGAAAAAGTTTCAATACTTTCCAAGTTAACAGTGACACTTAAAATAAACTGATATGTCAAAATGCTTTATATTTATAACCGCAAGCAAATTTACTATTGTAATCAAAATCAGCGTTCGTTATCATTCATACTTTACACAATAATAAACCATTCGTATATACAAAAAACCACTCTTGAAAAACGAATAACCGTTTGTTATCAAATAAGGCACGTGGATGTTAACATGAGCTACCCCCGCCAAGCTTTTATTCTGAACCTCCTACCCTTCGAAGGAACTTGCTCTGGTGACAGCAGACCGGAAAGTGACATATTTACGGCCAACCTAAGCCCGAATATACGTCCCAGCTACGACCTACCTGCCCGTTCACCTTATCCAATTTTATTTTTTATTCATACTCCTATTTGTTTCATTTTTGTTATTGCGACCTGTAAATGTGTGTATGTATGAGTTTATGTGCTATATACTCACTGTCTTATTGTTGCGGCATTGTTCTTATGTAATATATCTCCTAAAATATATTTAAAAAAATGTTCGAATATAATCAGTCGAAAAATATTTTTTTTTCACGATTGTTTCTTCAAAATATGAAACTGAAAGTAGATGAACACACATTTCGAAATTATTATTTTAAATCAATAATAAAATGCTTCTATGAAAATATTAACAAGATTAGTCATGCAGTTATATTAAATTAATGTTATTGATAGAAAATATGTATTTATTTTAGTAGATGCATAAAATAACATTTATCACTACATACTGTACAAAGTAAGCAATATATAACGTTAGAGCATATACGCAATTTTTTTAAATGGGAATTTAACTCAGTTATTTTTTATACATAGCAAAATTTACGATTTTTTAATAGAACGCTTTGAAATTGCAAATCATACATACTTTAAAATAATAGTTAATACTAAAAATAATACATCTTAGTGATATATATATCATATTATAAAGTAAAAAAGACTTTAAAATCCACTTTAATTTGCTTTAATTCCGTTAAAAATAATGACAATTAAAATAATTTCGTTAAAAATGATTATTTCATCATCGTATTAACGTAAATACTGGTAGTTTATTTTATAATTGCACACGCCATATAAAACTAAAAACATGAATAGTTAAAAAAAAATTCAACTCCGAGGCATTTTTGTAGTAAACAAGCCGTCAACTCGGTAGAAAATCACTCTTGAAAGTATTATTGAACATTATTGACCCAATGCAATACAAAATATTAGTAGGTTATAGAATCGGTGTTATATTTTGCACTTATAAATGGTGCACTTAGTGCACCGTTCGAATTGTATCAACCCAAAGCTATAGTGAGCCTGATTTACATAACGAGAAAAGATTGTTAGTAAAATTCAAATTAAAAATACATTAAAAAAGTCAATAGTTACAAATCGAAATATAATATTTTTAGAGCCACTTAATATAAAAACAGACTTTTTTGTTATGTTATAAATCTTAAATTACTTTTTTTCTAATATTGTGTACATATTTAAATACTTTGAATATAATAAAACGAAAATTAGATTAAAGTAATACACAACCATTTAAAAACGTTCCTTATTGTGTATTTTAATATTATATGAACTAAATAT
>JAPMAE010000523.1:4971-19421 GCA_036584705.1 Rhyacophila sp. 25_7 | reverse complement strand
CTGCCTGCTTATTATTTGTTTCTTGTTGAAATATTTAAATACATGTAACATGATCGTTGTGTACATACTACTTTTATAATCGAGATTGGTTCGCCTTGATTAAAATTCAAGAGGTATATAAAAATGTGTTTATTGAAAAAGAGCTGTATTTTATATGTTATACCTAAACGTGCAGTTGGAAAGAAATGAAAAATAAAACTAATTTTACAGTAAAAATCAATATTAATCGTGTTACGTATTTTATACGACAAAAACACACATTAGTGCAAACTATTTACTAAAATACTGCATTTATAATAGAGAAATTTAATCCATAATATTATCATACTTAAAACAGGATGTAGTATGTTCAGCCATTTCCAATCTTTAAATTTCAGGTACATTATATAAACATTATTATTAAATATAATTTTTATAGTATATTGGTTTTTAAAAGCTGTGACAGTTGGCATTCGATTGAAATTCAATACAAAAACATTAGCACTGCAGTCTTGTGAGAAAACGTCTGTCGATGAAAGCCTTACGTTCATCAAGGGTACGTTACCGATGCAGAGAATTGAACATATCAGGTATCGTGGGTATTTTTTGTGATGTCTGTAGGAGGTAGTGTCTGGTATTTATGGAGACAGACAAGTTTCGGCAAGAAACTGATGACAGGTGATCGATGGATGAGATAATGAGAAGATAATGAGTTTTGGTGTATACTTCTTTCGGATGCGGTATGTTGATGCTTCTTTTACTTTAAATATTCTTTTTAGTTACATTTTTCATTATATCAAGTAAGATTTCATTTTTATAGTAAAATTAGTTATCAAAAAAGAAGGCGATTTTCGTTTCTCATCGGCTTTCCTTATTTTTAAGAATTAAGATAAAGTTAAATATATTTATGCAATCTATTTAATTGATAGCCAATTGAATTTACTCTGTTATAAATGAATAAACATTTAAATTCATTTAATCCTTAGATATACGAGTATTATGATATCAGTGTAATAAACAAATTATTAACAAATATAAAACACTTGATATAGTAATAAATATGTTCAATATGTTCAATATGCGTGAAATGTTGTTGTTTACATAAAAGTGTTGACTTGAACAGTTCACTAGTCAAAATAAATAATATCCTGAATAGACTTCAGAAATATTGTGTTATTAAGTTATTTACATAATTATTATCAATATTATTGTAAGGCATATGTAAACAATTTTTGGTCCATGGACCTCATGCGCCCTTATCGCCGGTCGAGCTTCCGCGTAAATAGTTAATGACGATAGATTCGAAGAAAAAAATCTAAATATCATTATCTTATATTATATATAAAGTAATATTTGGTATATTGGATGAACTAATTAACGTTTTACTCACATATTTTAGATTTATAAAGTTATAAAGACATGAAAAAATGGCTAATAATGTTTAAATATATGTCAAAAAAAACGATATATTATTGTAATGTTATAAACATATACGTTTTTTTACATATTCAGAATAATAAAATAAGTGTAGTGAAAATATTTAAATATTGTCATAAATATCTTGTCACAATAATGACATCATCTTACATTATTTTTTAACAAGTTTATTATAAATCAGATAAACAGTTTACAGATACTCAGAAAATTAAATTTGTTCCATCAACATTAACGTTTATCAGTACTCAAATACAGAATATTACGTTGATTATTTAAGTTCGATAATTTAAACTGAAAAAATCATTGTATGTAAAGCTATTCACATGATAAAATTTACCACTATGCAAATTCCATTTAAATGATATGTCAATTATTGGTGTTCATATTGGGTTTCTTTAAGAGTCGTGATGAATTTTTATTATAAATTATTTTCTTTTAAGGTTTCTAGGACTACTATCAGTTGCATTTATGTTAGTGCTACATTGTGTAGAAGTTGACAGTTCTAGATTTATTTTATACACAAAAACCTGAAGCATGCCTTAATAAACGTGAAAAAAACAATCAATTTTTGACGTGACTGATTAGTGGCGATGAGAAATAGATATTGGTCGCAACTTGATAATTGCCTCAAAATACATCGAAAGCAGACATTTTGGCAGAGAAAAGTTTTGCTCTCAATGTGGTGAGATGTTAAAGATGTAGTGTATTACAAGTTTTTACCAAGAAACCAAACAATTTATTTAAATGTCTACTGTCGACAATTGGAGAGCTTCAAAATATTAAGAAAAAATATCCAGAGCTTGGCAATTGTAAAGAAGTTATGTTCCGTCACGACAACGCAACGCTACACATAAATTTAATCACACGTCAAAAATTATTAGGGATTGAGTTGGATGTGTTTTCACACATTTTATATTGATTTTCAATGTTTTCTAAACTCGTTGCATGATGTACTGCTAAATTTAGATGAGACTAAAAATTTGAATCTCGTTGTGTTTTAGTCGAAAAAAGTAGATCCTTTTATGAACGAGGTATTAAAAATTTATTAAAATATTGCAAAAGGTTATTAAGCAAAACGATTAATAGATTATTGATTGATATTTGTTCTTCATCTAAATAAATGATATTTAAAAAATATAGGAAATCAGTCATAGTTTTTAAATAATATTTTATATAATTTTAATTTGTTGATTATATACGAATTTATTAAAATAATATAATGAACTAAGTCAAAATGATATTTTGTGAAAATAATTTTAAAATACAGTGTTATTATATCAATATGACTACAATTTACTAAGAATTGAAAATAAATAAAAACAATAAATTAATAATGTAAATAAAACAATATAACGTGCAATAATCTATTATAAAATCCAGATTACGGTTACTTATGTGACAGTAAAATATTTATGTTGAATTGAACAATATTATTCAAAACATGTTGATCAAATAAATATCCGTTCAATAAAATATCATATAAATATTATATCCCTATTATATAAACAAACAAATTAAAACAAGTATCAAAAAACTCGTGTTATTAAGAATCATTCACATATATTCATCCGAATAGACTTCAAAGATTTGAGTCAACTGTGTTTCGATTTTCCGCTAGAATAAATGTTAGGATTACGCTTTTATCTATGTTTTCATTTCTACGTTTAATACCGTAAAAAGAGTCAAATAATTTGTACAAATGTTTCTATATTCATACAAGAAAAATGAACAATATATTGTTGATTAAAAGGTTTCATAAAATGGCCTTCAGTAAAGTAATATCTAATTAAAGTTATGCAAATATAGTTATGAAATAGAAATAATATAAAAATATGTGGAATAAAAAGTACAAACAAATTGATTAGGGACACCGATAAATGTGACATATGAGTATGTATGTGAGAGTACTATATTTTTTGATCTTTTTCAACTGTCACGTCCCTTAAGTAGAAGACATGGGCACTACATGTCACTGTCGCTGACCAATCTACTTTCATCCTCCCATATTATGGCAGCATTACGACGAATACATCCTGATGGTATTCAACGGCCTGCCAGAATATCGGAGTCTAGTTGACTTCAAAAAGAGGTATGTTCAGTTCAGTTGCATTTCAGGCGTTTTCAGTACATGGTTAAGCCAAGTGCAAAGTTTTATTTTTAGTTTAGATGTGATGAAAGTTGTATGGTCCGTTTATTTATCACATAACTTTACATATAATTGTACTATCGCAACACTAGAATTTGTAGAAGTAATCTGTTTTGAATGGCTATTTTGAGACATCAATCAGTGTCGTCAGTATGCAAGCAATTCCGTATGTGTATCTCCAGTTATTTTTTAAAGCTATCGACACTCCTAATGTTCTATCCGCCTAGCTGAATTAATGGTGGATTCATTTTTTTAGTATAACTTTTTGTTTTTATTTTATAATTAATTATGCATGCAATTTTGCGATGCATTTATGATTTTTTTCTAATGTCTATATTGAATTTCAATTAAGTATATTTGAAACATTATTACATGTATGTGTATAAAAACTTATTCTCACATGTGCTTAATACAAGTGATAGTTCTTGAAGAATGCGTTACAAAGTGTAGTATATAAGAATATTATTAATTTCATTGTCGAACCCAGAATTATCTAGTTCTGATATTCTTCGAAAGACAGTCGCTCCAGAGGGGCAGCATCCCCCGCCCTACGAGGCTTAAGGCCAGAGCGGTAGAAACGGGGCTGCGCGGGTTACGGGGGCGCAAGCTACTGCGAGGCAGGGGTGGCATAACGAGGGCGTTCAAGCGGAAAGTGACGATAAGAGACTCAGAGGGGGGGGGGGGGAGAAATGCACCCCTGAAGTGAGTAGGTACCTACCTACAAGGGGTGGTTTTGTCTGTGAGGCATATCTAGATGCCGCGATTTAAGTTTACGGTGCCGCTCGATGTTTAGGGGTGGTAGTCTGGTTCAAGGCCTAAGATTTTAGAGTGTATTTTCAGTGAGTGTACCCACCATTTATGAATTTTAATATTCACATATCGTTGCCATAATATTCAAAGACATTTAGCAGCTACATCTGATGCTGGAAAACATATAGTATTTTCTATACGCAATGTATTGAGTAAAATCTAACTTTTATTGATATGTATATTATAAATTTATCATTGTATCAAACATATCATATTAACATAACAAAAGAATGTGGAGGGTGAATCAGAAATTATCCATACTTCGATTATATTAAAACTTTTTTTTAATTAACTATGTAATCAATGCTTTTCGTTCAAGGTTACTTACTATCTATCAGGTCACCGTTGTATGTAGTCATAAAATGTTAGTTTATTTGTAACTATGGTCCGAGAGAAAACAGGTACTCTATTTGTGATTTTTTTGCATCCGAATGTATGTCTAGCCAGTCTTGTAAAAACAAAGATTCAACTTCAATGGATATATTAAGACAGTTAGTTGTTTATAGCCCAGTCTAAAACAATTTTAACGAAGGAATAGAAAATTTTATTGAAAATAGACAACATGTACTGAAAAGTAAAAAGGTGACATTAAAAAAGGATATATAATATTTATTTTTTCTGGAAGCTATTTAGAATAAATTTTACAGTCAGCGTTTGGATAACTTTATACTAACCTTATTAGAAATATAAACGTTTCTACTGTCTCCGATTTCAGATATGGTAAACCATTAATTATTTAATGAAACACAGGTTTCAGAAAAAGTAATATAGTAGTGTTTTTATTTATTATTATTATATTATTATAACATACGTATTTTATCCGTAGTATTATATATTTAATAAAAATTATTTCAATAATGATAACAAATATTTGATTCATCTAACACTTCGCATCGCAGTAATTGAATTGACAGTCTACTTAAAACTTTGTAGGACAAAAATTTGAAACTAAGTAGCTTATGAAAGGTTTCTTAAATTATTCAAATATAATAAACAATATTTTAATTGTTTTTCAGTTTGATATTTTATTCGAATGATCAAAGTGAAAAACAAATAAAATAAACTTTGTAAAATGAAATTAGTTATTCATATGACATATTTTGTTGGTTGAGATTACATGAAAGTAACACTACAAAGCTTTCCATTAAAAATTTGGTTACATAGCTTCTATAAAATTATTTCAAATCAGCTTTTGTTTTTTTTTTGTTGTATTTAAAAAAAACAGAATAGATTTTTATATTTGCTCGTACTCTCAAAACGATTGCCTAAACTAGTATTAAATATTATAAAAACAAACTATGTAAATATAAACTAAACAATGTTTTTTACAGTTTTTCTAGCTCAAAATTATTTTTTGAAAAATCATTTCTTCCTTTAAAAGTTAACTTGTAAAATGAAATATAAATATTATCTAGATCATTCTATTATGATCATTCATATGAAAAACGGTGCATGGTGATACCATCTTGTATAATCCGTCTATCGTACAGTAGAACTAACATTATTTCATTAGATTTTAAGCAAGCCAATATAATACGGCTGCAGTGGGCTATTACAAGTTTGGTATATTTTAAGAAAAAAAAATAATAGTGTGGTTTTAAAGTAACGTATTTAAATTAAATATACAGTATCAAAGGATGTTAAGTATTGCATATAGATATGTCAAGTTTTTTTACTTAAACGGGCACAAAAAATATTTGTTAGAATAACTATTATCAATCTTACAGTGACCAAACAAATATCTTAAATGACGTCACTCTTGTAATGCGTTTATTAGGTTTTAGATACAAATCAAATATCGTTCAAAGTATGTCGGTGATAAAAAACGTCAAGTCCAACAAAACCTCGAGTTTTCCACGGACGACACTGTGGAGAGCGGCTGGGTTGGTGCCGATACCGCGTGCAGTTTACGACGGAGCCCGCCTTATCGCATGCGGTTTATTATCCGGAATGCGAGGCCGCGAACTAAGCCGTGTAACTAAAGTGTATCTAAAGCCAACTATGGAGTTAAATTTCAAGAAAATACATTGTCACACGTAAGCAGCTGTATATTAATTATGTTACTTGAACTTTGTCTCCAGACTTGTTATTACGACTGGTATAAATATCGGGAGATAAACTTCAACAATGGGACTATTTGTTTTCAGCTTTATTCGTTTAAACTCATTTGGTATTAGTATAACTAAATAAATAATTTCCATGTATAAATTATATTTAAAAATATACTAGATGCAAAAGAAAACAGCTAAAATTCTCTGATGTTTTTGGTATAGTCTAATTGTAATGGAGCTTTATAAGGACTTTTAACACAGTTTATAAACTTATCGATATTTTGCTAGCGAGTATATTTTTTATAAATTAAAATAAATTATTTCTTTTAAATGATGCGCTTAAAACTACCAGAGATAAATAATTATAATTATACGGTTCAAATTATGTAAAACTTAAACAAGAGAAAAGTTTTTTTTGGCCAAACACCGCAAGAATGTTATGAGAGGATTTAAAAAGCTCTTTTTTAACGTATTGAATGTCCACCTCTGTCTTTATTTGCTTTATAATATCATTTTCTGCATTTTAATAAATTTTATTTGTGAAACCTTGTACTGAAATAATTACATATTCTTATTCACAAAATTGTAAAACTATTCTACTATTTCAACTCCGATAATAATTGTTTTAAAAAATAATTTAAATTAATTTAAACTTATGTTTCATATTCAACTTAATAAAATATAATCCAAAATTTTATCTATGGGTGATAAAATAGACAATCTCATATTAAAATTTAAAGGAAAAAGTACATATTGTATTAAGAACATACAGCTAAAATATATTTATATTAACTAACTGACAAAAAAGCAGAAAAAAATCCATAATCCATAATTCATAAAATAATTACAAATAGATTGTTTTAGAGCCATAATTAAGAATTTAAAAATAATGAAATATTTATTTAATGAATGGATATATATATATATATGTTTCTTTAGTAAAATATTACAGTAATTTTAGAAAAACAATGCTTTGTTATTAAAGTAAAATGTTCAGAAAGATAGATTAGAAATATTATCAAGTATGGAAAGCAAATATTTAATATTGATAATAGTAAAATCAAATATATTACTTCAAAAAAAAAATCAGTTAAATTTACCATATTATTTGGTCAATTTATTGCGTAAGCGCGCACTTCAATGTGTATATAAAACTACAATTTGCGATATTTAGTAAAAATAAAAAGTTATGCCGAAAAAAGTCTACCGTTACTTACATTTGCGCAATTTCGAGAGCTTCCACTGTATTCTGAAGCTTTCCTGTTTTAAATATAAGAGCAAATTCTCAAACAAAGAGCTAATTGTATTAAATTTTGATAAAGGGTTGATATACAAATTGTACATAAAAACCGGTAATACAAGGAGATGTTTCATGTCGGTTATTTTTTGTTGACATATTAATATTTTTTTAAATTCAATTTACGCTCCGATATGGAGCATACGGGATCATCACAGTATAAAATGTTTCTTAACAGTTAATTTTTATGAGTAATTATTAGCTTTAACATTTTGGGTTCATGTCTTCGCTACAATAGAAATGAATAAATATTTGAAAAAAATTCGCGAAAAGCTATGGTACTTGAACCCATGACCTCCGCTTGCTAGGTGGACGCGCTATCTACTAACTTAATAAAGGCGATTTCAATTATTACAGACAATTAATATAAATTGTTTTTAAGTATATTTCAATTTGATAAAAAAATTGATTGTAAATTAAATATTTTGACATACTAGAGAAATGAAAACATACTTTGGTCCACACATCCATATACTCGTACTCACGGCTTGCAATCGATAGGTCCGGTTTCGAAGCTCACAAATTTGGGTAACGTTTACAAAATATAATATTTTAATTGTAATTATAAGTAAAAAAACTATAATGCTACAAAAATTAATGTTTATAGAATTTTTCTAATCTTTTTTTCATTTGATTATTCGAATGGTTAATTACGAATTCTTTTAAAACACATGACAAAAATACTACAAGCATTCTAATTTTGCCGGTAATAAGCAAACAATCGGCAATTTTGGTTTTTTTCAAATAGTCATTTGTAAATATAATAATAGTACTAGTAAAACAAATTTACTTTTTATCAGAACGAGTTCTAAATAAATAAATTTGTAGTAATTAAAAAAAATGTTTGAATAAACTTTTTGGTAATCAGTATATTTTTGATTACTCTTTTAAAGTATTAATAGTATTGAAATATCTGAAATTTAACTTTCCACGATATACATAAAAAATAGATGTTTATGTTTTATAATAGATTGCACAATAATATTCTGTTGTCGCGTTCATGCAAACTTACAAAGCTGACAAAAATAATGTCAATCACGTCAATAAAAAACAAAATGAGGGGGTTGAAAGCAAGCTTTTGACCATGGATAAAGGTATTGAAAAACACTTCAATAACCGATAAAAAGCATTAGAAATCGATATTTAAAATATATTATATAAATGAGTTTGCTACTGAAACGTTAGCTTACAGGCTGGAAATTTTTTTGGTCTTTGATTATGCATTCATAGCCTCTCATTGTCCATGAACATATACTCCTCATTTTACTAAATCTTAAAATTTTCAGAAAAATAAAGTAGCACTATAATCGATGATACAATTCTTCACTATATTATATATTACTCAAGAGCTGACTATACAAGAGCTGACTTACAAAAGACTATAGATTATTATATAAAATAGTTCTAGAATAATCAATCATCTTTATAAACACATTTACTTATTTACCTGAAAAAAATCTAACCTGAGAAATTCAGAAGTAAATTTGTTTCCGAAAGATTGATTTTGAGTTTTTTTTCAAACAGATAGATATTTTTAATGCATTATTGACTGTATAGTTATATAAGTAGAGAAGAAAAAAATATGCATGATTGCTCCATATGTACAGGTAATAATATTCGAATATAAATTTGTAAATCAATGTAATGTTTAAGAAATATTCATCTATTAATATAAACATCATTTGTAATGAAATGTGTATAGTATTATTCATTTATCTGTGCGTACGGCGCTATGTGTGCGTGAGTTTATACAGATGCAGTTTTAATTTGTTTGACAGTGGTGATTCAGCCACCTTCTTATAAGGACGTGTTTTTATCTCTCTGTCTTGTTTGTACTTTTTTCTTTTTAACCATATCCGCTCCGAAACAAAGCATATAGATTTCCACAATGTGAAGATTGTTTTGACAGTTTTTACGAGTAATAATTGTCAATTATCAGGTCAACTATTTCAGCAATAACAAAAACAAGATGTCTGATACTTCGTAGAAGAGAAAATGATTAAAGAGCGAGGTGAAACTTGGATTCAATTAGTATTATTACATTCGGGAATATATTTTTACATAACTGTAATTTACAATTATTTTAGGCTCACAAAACTATGACAATGGTATGTGATTTTTCAAAAGGAAACTTTCAGTTTTTAAAATATCGATGAAATAGTTCGGCAATATGTTATACAAGTTCTTCGTCTGAATTTTGGATGAACCCTGCATTAAATACAATTAAATATATCTGAGGAATCTTTAAAAACTATATTGCTTCACGTGACGTAGGGTAGACTACAACAAGAATAATGAAGGTGATAAATGGACGATTAAATCAAAGAATCAAATTTAAAAAAAATGTTCTAATACTTTTCGACATGTCAAAGAACCTGAAGAAAAATACTACCGACACTATTATATGATATGGAAACAGAGTTCACAGTCGATTTGGGTGAGAGCAGAAAATGAGAAAATTCATCTGTTCATTTATATAGTTATGTATTATAATAAAAACATATCAAGCAATATACATAATAAATTATTTTATTTTTTATTTAAATAAAAAAATAATCCATAAAAAATAGTTGCAATTAGTTTTGTGTTTGCCTGTACTTGTCAACACGCAGGATACATTCTGTGTCCGTAAAAACTTAAGTATACATAGGGTCACGCACACAGATAAATGAATAATACCATACACAATCGTATGGTTAAAATATTATTTACAACAATGAACATAAGCGACGATTTTATTTTTAATACAAGCGAATGATAACAGTGTTAAAACTATTATCCGTTACGTAATCTATTGTTATTATCTAATTCTCCTATTAATATCTGTGTTCAGTCCTGTTAGTGTCACCCAGCCGGGACTGTGTTTCTGTTCCATGCGTTGTGTCAAAAAGCGGTGCGCCGTATAATGGATATGTCATTCCGATTACATGGACGCTCGGAAAGCCTATAACGAGATTTTTGGGGCGGTGACGTACTTCCATATTTACAGAAGAAGTGTTCAACATATTACCTTTCCTACCGCATCTAGTCTTTGTATTATAGTGTTTAGAATTGTAATTTACAAAGTTTATTTGGTAAGTACTTCATTAACGTAAAATATGATCGTAATATGTACATTAATTAAAATCTTAATCACCATTCGTATTTCTAAATGATTATAAATACACAGTTTGAATAGAATATCATTAACATATTGAAAAGGTTATACTAATGGAATATAATGTTTTAAATGTTTTCAACTGCAATAGTTTCTAATTGTAGAATAATAAACATTTATTTATTTACAATTTATTAGATACTTGTAAACTTTTAAAACATTTGAAGAGTATTTTTCCCTCATTGAAAATTCATTCTCGTAACATCAACTGTGTTGTCATGACATGACTATTGTATATGATAATAAATATATAGTTTATTAATTTAACTTATAATTAGTGAGGAATCGTTTATTTTGATGTTTTTGTTTAAAAATAAACACAGAGATACTCACTATCAAATGATGCACCAGTTTTCCGGAAAACATATTTTAAAAATTAAAACCGGCTCCGACTTTTGATCAATTTCTGAATAATAGATAATAGGTATTAGTTTTTGTAAATATTTTTAGAAAATGTATGTAAAAATAAATATAGCTATATATTTTTATATTTAAATATAGTAGTTTATTACCAAGAATTAAAAAGGAATAAGGCAAATTATTAAATATATCTACAAGATTTTTTAAGTGATGTAAAAATATTCAATAATGTAAATAACGGTTATTGAGTCTTGAAAAAATTGTTACCTATAAAATAAAATATATATAGTCTGAATGCAAAATTAAATATAAGAGGTGTTTTCAATTATTTAATATACTTGTTATTTTTTAGAATCTGTATTTGTTTTCAAATATGTGTAAGTTTAGTTCTCTGGTAGTAAATTAAATATATGGAATATACTCGTATATGAGACTTTTTAGTTATTTTCATTCATTCAATCTATTTATAACTATAATCAAATACAAATATAATTCATAGCTATATGTATATAAGTTTTTTTATTTGAAAATTTGCGATTATATAGAAAAATATCAATGACTTCTGCAATGTACTAAATTGATTCTAAAAGTTTGAAAAGATAAACGGAAAAATGTTCGAGATCCATAAAAATCTTAAACACTGCAACTTTCACTTTTGTGCAAACTTTTCTGTAAGACTTTGTGGAAAGTGACGTAGCTTTCCCGTAAAGTTGTCACGTATCACAGTTTCCTGGTAAAACCTCTGTGATCCGCTCGAGCGACGCCCAGTCACAATCGACGCCTCTTTCCGACGTCGCCTACGTGTTTGGCCTGTTAACGAATGGGGAAAAACTCTCACTGCAGTGATACGTCATTCAATATAATATTGTTATTGCGACGCCGGCATTATCATCACACGGATGGAGATGGTCTGAGTGACGAATCGTATTTTACCTTTATTACACTATTGCACTCTAAAATGTGAATAGTATTAAATGCTTGGAATACTGAAATTTATTTATTTATATAAAAATGCCTTTTTATTTGAAATTATTTGACATTATACTATGCAAAATAATGTAAGTATGCAAACGAAAATGATTTCAGATAATGTTATTTTTTCAGTTCTTCATATTGAATCATGATATTTTTATTTCTAATTGGCCAATTTACTTTATTTATAACAAACATATTTATATATATAAATTATGAGCATATGTCTTACAAATTATCATTTTTTTTATCTTAAACTATAAGAATATTTTTTTATTATCTTTAATATCAGCAATATGAAACATTTAATAAATTGACCTGTAGTAAACCATAATGTAAATGCATCATATTTTTAAATATTTTTTTTATTAAATGAAAGAGAGTTCATGTGATACTATATATATATTCTCTTTATACTAAATAGGCTTTTTAAAAACACTTGTAAGAATTTGAAATATTTAGACACATGTATATACTTTGTAAGGTAAGTTTGTCTGTTATGATGTTTACAACTGTTAAAATATTTAGTTAGAGGAAATCAGTTTTCATTGACAATTTTTGTAAATACTTTTTCTGAAAATAAGTTTGCCAAACTATGTTTTTTCAATATGATAGTTTTTTTACGAAGGATTGATAGTAAATTAAATAAATTGTTATATCTCAGACTGTAAAGTGTTAAACATCTTTTTAAAATATTGCACTTATAAATTGGCATTAATTTGATAAATATATTTAAAAAAAATTATTTAACTATTTTGATAAATGGCTTTTAAAATAAAAATAACTATTAGAATAAAACAAAATAATATATCTTATGAAATAAATTATTAATTATAATTGCCAGATAAAGTGGTATTACTTCTTTAATCAGATGATAAAAATCATTTAAATCTAAATTGGACGCTTAATCCAAATATTATAGTTGTACAGATGGAATATGAAAATCAATACCCATAACTGAAGTGAAAAACGAAGGAGTCGATTTTCAGTTACAGAAAAAAGAACGGATACGCTTTGAACATATTTCACAAAAAGCGGGGCATCCATTTTTTACATATACTTTGTATTTAATTAAATTTAATTATGTGAACAATTTGACAAACCAGTTGTTGATGTTTTACTGTACTATCATATATTTTATATGCTTTATGATACCTAAAGAAAATCATTATATGAGAGGTGTATTTTCAATGTGAACTTATACTTATACTTAACAAATTTTAGGCAAATGCCACAAAACTGTTTACGATGTTGATATTAGATACTTTTTTGTTATACTATATTTATTTGTAATGGAAAGTAAAATTTACAATTGAGATAACAAAAACATATGTAGTATTGACAACGTAAATAGTTTTTTGACATTTGTTGAAAGTTTGTTGAAGTGGAATAAGTTCACTTTGGAAATACATCCCTCATATATCCAAATATAGTTTATTATTTAACCGTACAAGAAACCCATATTACGAATAATAAAAAACACTGTCATATTGAGAAGAAAATACAGTTCTATTACTTAGTTCTAAACAAACGTTACTAAAAATAAATCAAGACCGGTTTCGTCTGTTACAACGTTTATAATAAATCAGTCGAAGAAAATACTGCATAATTTTAAAAATATGTATTTGTAGAAATTATTATAGAACTTTTTAAAAATTCTCTCAATATAACAGCTTTTCACTGAGGATTGATAATAAATTTGAAAAAAAATACTAATTAACCGGTCCAGAAGTATGGACGCGCATACGAGTTCGTTCAAAATAATTACAAATTTTCTCTTTCTATCACGGCCATTTTTTTATTTGAACTAGTCCGCTGATTTTGTTCAAAGAAACAATTTTGTGGTCAATATTTGTCTACGAGTAATTAAAATATTTAACATTTTTATTAAAATGGAAAAACGATTTTCAATTCAATTCAATCCAATTCATTTGTTTATTTGTAATATTACAAAATAATAAAAAAAATACATTATTGTTTTATCTAAATCAAATAATAAATGATTTCAATAGCTAGTCATAATATAAAAAGTTTCCCAAAATAATCAGCAAAAAGTAGGTTTTATTGGATAGTTTTTTTATTTTACAATAGATATAGCAAAAATATTATTAATTATAAACTATTTCAATTAACTACTTTATTCAAGTCACGATAAGAAGTGTTTAATGAACTTTAGTATGTTATTCCTCAAACAGGTCAGTTAATTTTGAACTTAACAAAATATATAATATCTAAAAAAAT
>JAPMAE010000520.1:15432-25492 GCA_036584705.1 Rhyacophila sp. 25_7 | reverse complement strand
AAAATCGTGTAATAAAAGGACCGTGTAAATCGGGAGATAAATGTATATGTTTGTCAAAAAACTATTTTAAATTATTTCAGTTCATGCTCACTGCATTGAACCTCTCAAGATAAACTTGACTAAATATGAATTACTTGACTAAATGTGTGTAGAAAAGAAGTGAATATAAATTCATATTAAAAATACTAAATTAATATTTTACACGCGTAAAATATTTATCATGACTTCATAAAAAAAATTAAGCACGATTATGGAAACTTTCTAGCCTCGTGTACAACGGTCCCCCTATTTTTTTCATTTTGTGTGCGGCACATCAACTTATATGTGCAATAAAAATAAAGAAGCCAGTGCGCAAATATGGATATTCGTCCACATATAAAATTACCTTGAAATCATACACAAATTTACACACTCGTAAATCATGGATTCTTTATTCGAAATACGGAACATAATTCGAGTAAGTATTTGATGTTCCCATCTTACGCACAAATCTCAAAGAAATAAAATATAAAATTGCGCAAAACAAAAATATGGTTACAAGTTCTTTGGGATGTATACGAAAGACTGGAACATGTGTGCGATCAATTTTTAACAGTTGTGCGGTTGCACACGCGCACATCTTAGAAGGAACGTTGCTCGTGTACCTGTAGTCAGCTATTTGTTCCTTCAACCTTTGGCATTTATGAACACATGTCCATTATATCAAGGCGCTATTGTATACATACCCGTAAAATGATTTTTTTCAAAATTGGGTAATAATAATAATACAATAATTCATTTAAAAACATTTATTTGATATATTAATATCGTAAATAGTAGTCACAATTCATAATGGTTTAGCACGGCAATATTTTTGTAACTGTTATAATTTACCGCTTTTAATGCTGGAAATGCGTTATGTGTGTTCTCGTCAAGTGAAACTTGTCGCAGAACGTAAATTAATTTTTGATATTCTTGGACAAATTTCACCTGGCCGAGAGCGTGGGACTAAATAAAATGACAAATTATATTTACAATTTGTGCCTTTATCAGATTCGTAAGAACTCACTGTTAGTTTATCTTTTATCTCTTAATAAGGGATACAACTTAAAAAATAATCGAATGGCAATCGTTAAGATATCAATGAGTAACTTGAAAAAAAAATACATCTTGCAGAAGCCAGTGGCGTGTGCGTTTAAGTCTCGTGCGCTATAATAAAAATAAATAAAAAATGCCGGTATCAGTTAAATAAATACTTTATGAAATTTCTCATATTTTTTTTACATTTTTCTTACAATAATATTCGCTGAAAATAATGTCCCATGATGACAAACATTACTAAGTTTTTCTTATATTTATATAAATAAATACTTCTCGTACAGTCCTTCATAATGATGATCAAAAAATATGCACATCTGTGCACGCATGTATGACAAATATATATGGTGTAAAATGACAACAAAAATATGAAACGAGAAGGTGTTTTATATATTAATTATTTTTTTTTTTTTATTTTTTTGAAGCAGATAATATATTTTCTGTAATTCAGTCTCTCGAGAGACGTGTTTATGTTTGGTGAAATTTACTGAAAGTAGATGTCTATTCGGTGATGGTCCTGGTGGATTCCTGCACGAGGTAGACTTGGCTTCCGGGTACGGAGGAGGTGGTGACGAAGGTGCGGTGTTTGGCACGAATCAGAGACAGGTTGCTCTCGGCACTGTCGGCGCGGTCTTCTGCGGCCTCTAGTTCCCTCTGGAAGCGGCGCACACGAGTCACGCTTTGTTGGGACATACCCTCCTGCAATACAAAACCAGTAATCAGACAATGCTTACCAACAATATTAACTTATATTCTAAAAATAAAGCATTCCTAATTTTTCATACATTATAGAATACATAATATATATACGAGTATATATGTCAATTCACTTATGGGTTCACTTTACGAGTAGATGACAAATTTCATTGACAAACCTGTTCTTGGAGCTGCCTCTTGTAGATGCTAACTTTCTGTGATGTTTTGTCAAGAGAATCTTGCAAAAGTGAAATGTTCTTCTGGTCTTCTTCGCATTGGATGAGGACTTCCTTGACAGTGCGTTCCTTCTTGCGCAGGATCTTGATGGTTTCAGCATGCCTTCTCTTCTCCTCGTCAAGTTCGAGCTCCAAATCACGCATGCGTGCTTCCAGTTTGCTGATGATTCTCTTTCCTCCTACGATGGCATTAGTTTCGACTTCTTCGAGGCGGACGGATAGGTTCTGAAAAAAAAATATATGTCGATAGGACTCTTAGGAATCGTTTGTTTAGCCTTTTCTTCATTTTAGATTTGGATTAATTTAATTCATATATTTTCTAAGGTGATTGGGGCTGGCAAAATTGAACTAAAATTGAATTTAGGAATAAAAAAAGAAATATTCTTGGTTGGATACATTTGTCACCCTCGTAGGTGAGAAGATAGCGTATCTGACTTATGAGCCGTCGGGTTCGGGTTAAAATCCCATAGCTGCCAAAAACTGCACTGGCTTTTTATGTGAATTTGAAACCGGAAAATATACCATAGGTTGAGTATTAACTGACAATTATTACTCGTAAAAAAATCTGTTAAAGCAATCTTCACATTGATTCATAAAGTCTAGTTTGGAGCGGTATGTTTAAAAGGAATTCAATTCTTTTATGTACGTACGCACAGATACTTGTAAGAATAACAACAGTCAAACCAAATGCGCAATATTAATGTACTCGTATAATATTTTTGTAAATCTCTTTTGTTATGTTTTTATGTACACAACAATGTGAATTGATTATGCTTTGGAAAAGGTAATCGGTATTTCAGAAATTTCCCTAGTGACATTTTGCAATTATGCCTGTCATCCTTTGAACATATTGAAATCAGCTAAAAAATTGAATTATTTAGCTTAGTACTTTACCTTGACTTCAATCTCCAAAGACTTCTTGATTGCCTCAATCTTGACGATTCTTTCCTGTTCTTCGTGGAGGATTTCAACTGAGTGCTTCAGTTCAACCTAAACATGAATATATCGTATATATTAGATATGAATGCATGCTGTATATTTACTAATTAATATCCAACATATGTCCTATAAAAATATAATAATATACATATGATTCGTATACACTGGTAAAAAACTGACCTGGACGCGTTGGTATCTTTCGTCGCTGATTCTCAATTCCTTGGTGAGCTCATCATAGTCTCCGGCGATAACAGCGAGCTCCTGCTCGATCTTAGATTTGCTGCTGGCAAGGTTTACGTTGATAACTGTCAACTCATTGATGCGGGTCACAGACTCTTCATATTGCTGCTCAACAACGCGCTTGGAGCGAAGGGCCTACACAAAACACGTTAATATTATGCTTCAATATTCTCCAAATATATAAAGTCATATTTTTTAAATTCAATGCATTGGAGAGCACATACATATATATGATTATTGAAACTTATAAAGTTTGTCGTCAGCAGTGGATCAGTGGACAAAGCTTCACGTTGTCAATCAATGATTTACAAAAAAATCACAAATTTTTCTTATGTATTTGGAACCAGAACCAACATACTTCCGATGGATTGAGCTAATAATTGACAATTCACATTTGTCATCAACAAATGTCATCGAAATCTTTACATTTTAATGATACATACGCTCCGTTTCGGAGCATTAACATGTAAAACAAATAGGCACAACAATGAAGAATGTAGAAATTCTTTATGAGTCGGAACACATACCCAAATAGGCTTTGTTGTGATATCTGTTTTATATTCAGTGTGTTATCTACAGTACAATGTGATACAAGCGCATGTATGAATATAATACATTGTGCAATGGTTAAATACAAATATATACTATTTGGTTGACCAACTCGTTAAATATAATACTATGTTAATGCACGTAAAGTTAAATTAACTTTTAATCGCGACTTACGAATTAGGTGTTCACAAATTTAAAATATACACTCACGGATTCGTAGTTTCCACGGATTTCTTCGACTTCTCCGGTGAGTGACTGGAGACGACGCTGAGCAATTCCGTATTGATCAAGAGTGACTTGAAGTTGGCGCTGGACTTCATCATAGTGGGCTTGGAGTTCGGTCAACTGCGAGACGAAAACAAATATGCATGAATAATGTAACTATAGTACTTGAAAAACGACGCATCATCATCGGTAAACAATCTACAAAATGATGGCTACTCCTAATTGACCGAGTAAAAAAATCATTTTTGCCCTTTATATTAAATTTATAAAAAGAATAAAATGCGTATTTGTTATGTTTTTTATTGAAAGTGTGCAGTTTTAATTTATAATTATTTTTCCTACTTACTTGGAGAGACTGCTTCTTGATTGTCTGTTGAAGGTTGATGTTTGTCTTGTTGGCAACATCAAGGGACATTTCCAGTTCTGTGATTTGGATTTGAAGCTTCTTCTTGATGCGAATGACTTCAGTCTTCAACTTGGTCTCAGCCTCGACGACGCGAGCGCTCAACTGCTCAATTTCAATGCTAGTCTGCTTGCTAACAAACAAAGAGGGAAATGAGTGACGGTTAATTAACTAATAATCTTTAATTAAATTAAATTCCAATCATATTAATTTTCTACAGTGTGATAATTGTCTTAATACATTATATACCAGGAGTTGCTGCCAAAAAACTGTCGTATTGTGTAGATAATTTGTTGAAAATTAGGGCGAAAAATATTTGTTATTCCTTCAAATCTACATCGTTGAAATCAGGGATAGTCAAATGTCTGAAACGCACCAACCCGTGCATGTGCACACAGTACACAATAATGAGTAATAGTGGTTTATTTCATATGAATTGTTCAGGTTGTTTTTTTGATTTCAAATAAAAATGAAAAAAAACTTTTTGTCGCGGGATCAAACCGACAAATTCATAAACAAATGTATGTCACAGAACCACTAGACGATATTACGTTTAAGAATTAGAAAACAAACAAACAACAACTTTAGATTGCTTTAAGAACTGGAGAACCTTTTATCCATGAAATAATGTGAACTTTTGTGCTCGAATGTCTTTAGATCGTTCCTCAATCCATCAAGCGGTGCCATGATGCTTTCGTCCAACTGTTGGTGACATCTCGTGTCCATCATCTTTGTATGATCCCTGCTACTGTGTACGATTATCTTTTGGCTTCTTTGAGACCCTTTAATATCCATGGCGACAGAATTGGAAATATTTCTCATACTCTCCGAAAGTAACGTAGCCTCGATGGCTTTTGCCGATTTTCCTCGTAAAACTTTTGCCGCTGTACTCAGCGCAGTGTGCACACTAACTTGATTCATCTTGCTAAGATCCGATTGCAATTCTTCCATTCTTCTTTTATTCTCTTGCGTGTCTTCAATTGTTTTTTGAATGATTTTTTTCTTAGTCTTCGTCGAAACGCTTTCGGTTTGAACGTGTTTTGTAACGTTAGCGGCCGCTGCCACTTTGCAAACCGAAAAGGCCGACCGTTTGGCAATTTTAAACTGACTAAGGTCTTTTTTGGCTCTTACGGAAGCGTCCTGTGACAAACGATGCAAATCTTCTTCACTATAAGAACGGATAGAATTACTCGGTCTATATGCAGCGAGGCCTCGCTCGTTGTTCCATGGTAGGTGCGGAGGAACAGACGGTGTCAGGCCCATTTCTTTAGCATTGATGTAGTCTATCATTGGCTGGTAATAATTAATTCCATAACCATAATTATTCTCGTACACAGCAGTGGGAGGCTTCTCCCACTTCTTGACAACCCGTAATTTTGCCGACATATTGAATTTATACGTTTACTCCGCGAGCAGCATTTTCGCTGGTAATCAAGGTTAAGATGATAATAAATACTAACTGGGGCACAGTTCACCGAAGACTTTTGTAGTTTTTCGGCTGCCTTGATTTGCCAATATTGTGATGCATTTCATGCATTGTCCAATGGCAGTACGTTTAATTTTAATCGCCGTGTTGCTCATTTAGTATACTCTATTTGTGGAACATTCTTGAGCTGGCGTAGACATTGGGGGCATTCGCATAAGTATAACCGCTCGATTAACTTTTCATTGTGCGTGTATGACAAATGGAAGATTAAAATGAGAAAATTATTCGTACCACTGTACGCCACTGCAACAATGTACAACTATTACATAATCTCAATAAGAAATTACATACTTGCACAATGATAATAATAAATAAAATTTAACACAGCATACAAGTATGTACGTAAGAATATAAATTCACTTGTAATATAAAGTCATAACAAGAATTTATTTAATATAATTAATTTTTTCTACTGCCAATCCAATCCTTCATGAAAAGCCATTATATTAAAGTAATAACACAACGATTTCATCAGTTGAAAATATCATAACAAACGAAACCGATTTCAAAATTTAAAAAATATAAATTTGTGGAAAAATGTGTTATTATTTCAATCAATTCATATATTATATTTTTACGTCAATAAATGATCGACTTTTTATTACACATGACATAAAATGAATATATCACCACACATATATAAATGACGACAAGCGCATAATTTTTTCGTCTTTAAAAAAAATCGATTAATATTTTTGTTAAATTATAGTTTTATAGATTTTTATGTTTAATTTTTTATGTTGAGCTATGTGTAAGTGTATGGTATTTAACAGTTGGCTGTAAAAATTCATATACGAGTATGTCTCAATTTTTCACACGATGGCTATGAAACAAATATATTATAAAAGCAAAAGTGAGACTTAAAAAAAAATCTTGAATAATCACGTTTTTTGTAACTTTAGTTTCACTAATTCGATTAAATTTCATTACACATTATAAGGTGTATTTGCATTATGCATATTATGTATCGTTCATAGTGGCTCACTGGATATATTGTCTGGCTGTTCGTGGGTAACTGGTACTCGATCCGGTAACTGGTCAGGAGATTTAAAAAAATATTTTTTGTTGTATGTGAGGCAACAAGAATCTAAAGAGTTGAGACAATAATGAACAATTATTACACGTAGAAAATAGCGATTAAAAAAGCTTTTACATTGAAAAAGATATCGCGAAAAATAATATATTATATGTATAACGATTATGAGCTCCTAGCGAACTTGCATTAAAGCTAAAATACCAGAAATGAAAGGGACAGAAAGCCTACAAAAATTCATTTCTTTCTTATATATTTTTACAAATATTTCATTCTCATATCACCAAAATTTAAATTGATCTTGAATAAACTATACACTTTACTTGAACATAACTGTATTGTTAAAAATAGTATAGTGTATTTAGATTGTAACTTACCGGTAAGCTTCCATTTCCTCATCCTTCTCTTGCAGACGACGTTCAGCTTCGTGGCGGAACTGAGCGAGCTCAGCAGTTAATCTCTGGCTGCGCTGTTCCTCAGCTTTGCGACCCTGTTAAAACAAACAAAAACAATATTGTTATTCAGAGGCATAGCTAAAAATCCCGGACCCGTTAGTAAAAATTATGTACTCAAAGCTAATTGAATATATGGAGATTATACTCGTAGACCGCCTCTCAAACTGAGGTGTCATGCTTCACATAACCTAGCTATAAAGTAATTGCGTTACTATTGTTTATATACAAGGATGTTATATGGTCATGGTAGTGGTGTAGCTACCATATAGCAGAGTCATTCAAAGAATGAAATCTAAGACGGCCTTAATCATTGGGTACTTAAAATTACTGATGCATAGGGCTCCTGATGGAATATTTGAAAGAGGGAGCCTTCGCGAAATTTAGTAAGCGTCTCTTGTTTTTATTTTGATGTGAAAATATATCGATTGGCCAAAAGCGACTTCATTTTTAATATAATATATTATATGAGATACTGGGCTGATGGACACCTCCATAGTTTTTTCATGATGCTCAAAATTCGTAGACTTGCCACTGATATACATATGTAATTATATTAATATTATTTAATGGTTTACGATTAAAGAAAAACAAAAGAGCTTCCGAAATATACGATTCTATAATAAATTTGCAGGATTTTTAAAAACAGATTTTAATTAATTTTTGATCAATATTTCCTTTGTGCTGCCACAATGATGGCTCCCAGCTTATCTATCACCTATGTAGCGGGAAACTCGAGTTGAACATGTAACAGATGATTTTAAAATATTCAAAATAAGGACTGTTTTCTGCGATTTCCGCTTCATAAGTTGCTATATTGAGATTACGATTTTACATTTTGCAGTCATATATATTGAACGCTGAACTATAATTATAGCATAACCGAAAAATATTATATAGTACTACTTACAGCCTCGGCTTCCTTGTAGGCAGCGGTCAATTCCTCACGCTCATTCTCAAGACGACGGAGCTCCAACTCCAGCTCATGGAGACGGCGGGTGAGATCAGTCAGCTGGTTGCGGGCATCGTGCAAGTCATCTGACCATAGAAAAGGCAACGAAAAATCGATATTATTAATTTTTAAATAATAGTATATTTTTAATACATTTCTAATATATAAAAGAAGTAATTCAACATTATTGAATTAAAGGGTATTGAGAAATAAGGATCAGAGTCACTTTTCGCTTATTTTGAAATAATCAAATTTGAAAGTTCATAGTTATTTTATTATGGAGTCAAGGAAGTTAAAAATCGTCCAAAATAATTATTTTATCATAAAAAAAATCGAAAGAACAAGTTTAACACATTTTTCATGTATTTAAATTTGTCTTATCTTTTCTAGCCGTTAACGCGTGGAACCTGATCGTTCTTTGCCGACATGCCATATCTTTACCTCATTTCTATATTTTCTCAGTATAGTGACATTTATTTTCCAAAGCGAATAAACACTTCAATTCGTTCCGTACAAATTTACAAGATGGCATCATAGTCTTGTTTTCGAACAAAAATGGACTCTGATCGTTATGTCCCGTCACCCATTAATCGTATTCAAAATCTCTAATTACTTAGTTAGTTTTTACCTATTCAAATTTTAACATGAGTCTGATGCACCATCGTTTAGGATTAAATACTCGTAACATTAAATTATGACATATAATGTAACAGTAGGTTGAATAATATAATTTGAATGGCTTCATAAAAATACCCCGTTCGACCGAAATAAACAAGTAAGTCCAATCTTATTATAATATTAATATTGAGCATTACGATAACGTGGTAACTTTGTGTCGTCCTGCATTCAATAGATTGTTTTCGCTTAGTCAAAACAGTTTGGATCTTCAGTGTGTCGCGATTTATCGCAACAGTTCTCGACTCAAAGCATGGTGTTCATCATGTTTAAACCCGATTAATAATAACGATTGAACCTTTGTCATTGTTGTTATTTTTTGTTGATAATGAAGCCACGTCAAAACATATTTCAAACAAATCACATCATCTATAATTTATATTAATACATCATTTGCATCAAAGATTAAAAACATTTTTTTTCTCACCGGAAAGCTTCTTATTCTCCCTGGCGAGAGCATCCTTCTGTTCCCTAGTTTTGTCCAACTCATGGGTGATGCGTTGGATCTCCACCTGCTTGTTGCGGAGGTCCCTCTGGGCCTGCTCGTACATCTGTACGGTTTCCTCCAAGCGGGACTTGATCTCGATGTTGATGCGTTCCAGCTGCTCCACGCGTTTCTGCAATTCGCGAGCTGTGTTGTTGGCTTTCTCCAGATCGATGATCAGAACCTCGACCTACACAAGAAATAACGTATAATAAATTAATTACTTATTCATTCATAATATTATTGACCGACACTAAATTATAGATTTATTGAATTTTCATTATGCAATCCTTATTACACAGCTTTGGAGAACGACGATACAACGAGAATATATATAATTGTGTTCGTTATATCTAAGACTAAAGCATTTAGATTAAATACAAAACAATTTAAAACATTTATATAAATAATATTGACGCAGTATTCTAAGAAAATACCATTTATGAGTAAATTTAAATATAATAAAACTCAAATATTAACTGGTGCAATCCAGATCCTACATTAAAATAAGAAAATATTGTATTAAATCCTCAAAAATGATTTATTCTTTTAATCAAGATATAGTTTCAATGTTCTTAATTTAAATACAAATTTAAGAATATATTTGACTGTG